>JAJEJO010045132.1:0-17006 GCA_020662805.1 Glaucomys volans
ACAGCCCAGGAGAGACCCACTGGGGTTTCTGTTTCAATGCTTTTTAGGTGTTAGATTTATTTATTTATTCACCACCCCATTCATTCATTCATGAGTATTCATTTCATTATCTATTGTTTTTTTGTCTTGAATTCTGCAAGGGCTTGGGGAAGCCAGCCGCACGTTCAGTTATGTTTTATTAGCCGTGGTCATGGTTGGTCCTTCAAGAATGACACTGAAATGTGGTCCCCGCTGATGATGCTGAGAGGTGGCGGGGCATTTAAGAGCTGGCGAGGACAATAAGAGGGACTGCTGTGGTCATGCAGGACTGGACCAGCGACGCTGGAGTGGCCTTCTATACGGGCAGGCCTCCCTCCAGGGTGTCCCTCCATGGCACCCCGGCCTCCCGCTCCTGTGCTGCATCTTGCAGCAGCATGGCTGGTTCCCAGCAAAGCTTAGACCTTTTGATTCTTTCCATTTCTGGTGCCCAGCCCACGATTCCTTCTGGAATAAATGGAATAAACTGTGGCAGCTTTTGCTGACTGATATCAGGCACTCTCCAGAGAGCTCAGAGGTAACATGCTTGAGGTCAGACAATGGCAGGCTACAGGAGAGGGTCTGCTGTGTCTCTAGTTGAGGGTCAGGGATCTTGTGGTCGGTTGCTACCCAGGTGCCACGTTCCTCGTCCTGCAGCCTGGCACGGACCTGCACCTACCACACCAGGCCACCCACTGCCAGTCGGTACGTGCGGAAGTCACTGGGTTGAGATTTCACATGGCCTTTGCCTTCAGTCACACACGAGTGAGACGATCCCATGACTGTGCTGGGGAGCGTCACCTGGGAAGGGTCCGTGGGACATCTTTGTCTTTTACCCCTCTTTATACACAGAATGCTGCTGTTGTCCCCAAGAGTGATGGCAAAGTATATAGATTTCATAGTTTCCCCTGAGGGTGGTATTGCCGTCGCTGGCATTCCCTGCCACTCCTTCCAGTTTTCCTTCTTTCTAGTTTATCTTTTTTTTTTTTTTTTTTTCTTTTCTGGCACTAGGGATCGACTCCTTGGGTGCTCTCCCACAGAGCTCCACCTCCAGACTGTTGTTTTTCATTTTGGGACAGGGTCTCATTACATTGCCCAGGGTGCCCTGGGAATTACAATCCTTTAGAGTAGCTGGGATAGCAGGATAAATTTCACAAGATATTTATTTTTGAATATTTTAAAAGTATATATATAAGCATTTTATTAGAATGACATGCACTTTACATTCATTTCTAATGAATTTTATTTTCGTTTGGTATTTTGTTCTGTGCCTACAGATGCTTATCTGATAGAAGAGCAGATTCCGACTCTCTCCTGCTCCTCTTCCTGAGCATCTTGCTGACCTGCCGCCCTCTGGGACACATGTGCAGATGGCTGATGGCCGAGTTTGCAGGGGCAGTGCCCACCTCTTGTCCCCTCACACGGTCTTGCTGGAGGGAATAAATATTCCCAAGGTGGAATGGCTCACTTGGACTGAAGGCTAGAAGACAGGGGCCCTTGCTACCGGGTTATTTGGGGCAATTTGTGAGGCACGGCTCTGAGGAATGCTGTTAAAATATTAAGGTAACTGTAAGAAATTGCAGATGATCTGACAAATCGTGATCCATGAAACACAATTCCACTCAAATAAGCCCACCCCTCTGATGCTTCTTAGGACAGCAGCTCCTTCTGAGACTTCAAGGCACGCACCTCCCCAGGAGGCGGGTTGCTAGGTGGAACCTCTGCTGTCATCCATCCTGCGTGTCATCAGCCCGGGTGATCCCAGCACTTAGCTAAAGAGGCTCAGTGAATGGCCCTCTGCTCTGCTGCCCGACTTCCTCTGACAGGCTGGTGGCCTGGCTCTGTGTCACTCCCTAGGTGGTTTGTCTGCTTGATTCTCCAGCTGGCCCTCTCTGTGCCTCTCTCTATCCTCTGCATGACCCTCTGGGGAGTCACCAGCCACCTGCAGTGCCACTGCAGCCCGCCTGCAGGGAGCCCCAGCTGTGTTTGGAGGACTCCCAGTGATTGGCATGCCTGTCTCATACTTGCCACGCCCCCAGCGCACCCCTTCCTGCTCTGGGAGGCTCTGTTCTGCCCACAGAGGAGCCTGGCATCCATCCTAGCTCTCCCCTGCTGCCCTGGAGACATGGGCTCCTCCCCTCTCTTAGCAGTCTCTTGGTCAGAGTCTCTGCAAGCTCCCAGAGTCCAGAGGCCCTGACCTTGCCGTCCCTCTAGGATCTACAGGTGGTCCCTTAGCAAGGGCTCAGAACTAACCCTGCGTGGAGCGGCTTTTTCTGTGAACTTGTCTGCTGCCCTGTGGCACGAGACGTTCTCTCAGAATGACAGCTCAGCTGTACCTCCGGGTGCGTCCAGTGCCTCACATGGTGCTGAGCCCAGATGACACTGGGCTGCCGGCCGCTTAAAGGGCCCCGAGGTGTCTGGCAGGCACAGGCCGTGGTCCAGCTGGCACGCACACAGTGGGTTTGCTCTACAGAGTCCCTGGCCCTCGTCTCCTACTCTAGTCTGTCCAGTCGTGCTGAGCACCATGGGGTCCAGCCTTCGGGTCCAGGTTCCCAGGGAGCCTGTGGCTTAGCAGTCAGCGGACCACAGCAGGAGGCGTAAGTGGCCTGGCCAGGTGGTGAAGACCATCTTGAAGGGAGAGCACCATGAGAGGGGTCCGCGGGTTGGGGAGCTCATGGTGGAGAGGGTCTCATGAAAGAGGGAAGGGCCTTCTCCCTGCAGCAGACCACGGCCACTCCCTGGGCTGTGGCACAGGCATTCCTGGGGAGCACAGAGAAGGCCACCGGCGGTCACAAGGACATGAGAACCAGTCCCTGGCGAGGACGGGGTGGTGCTGGGTCTGCAGGCAGGATGGAGGCTGGGTGCTGCTCTTTCACCTGCTTCACTGAAAGTCATGGGTGGCAGGGACAGATAGACCCCCGTCTCTCTAACACCCCTCAACCAGCATGAGGCTGAGAGCTCCAATCCATCCCAGAATAAGTCCACCTACACTTACAGTGGGCTCCAGCCTCCACTGGCTAACCTCTGGGAGGAAATGTGAGACACGTAATGAGAGCAGGATCGATGGAAGCCTGAAGAACTTCCCAATTACTGTGCCTAATTTGGTGCCATGAGGGTGGGACTTGCTGGCCAGTGCTCAGAGGCGGTGTGCTTCAGAGGAGAGGGGTCGGGTCCAGGACCCAGGTCCCAGGTCCAAGTCCAGTGCCTTCCTGTGTCAACCCTGAAGACTTCTGCCCACCACCCTCGCTGATGCTCCTCCTGGAGCTGCACTGTCCTGAGCCAGGGTCCTCTGGTGTGGAGCACAGTGATGCCCCTCACAGGCCCTTGGAGAGACATTCATCCCACCAAAGAGCTTCCCAAATGAATACTAAGTACAAGGCAAAAGTGAACAGCTGAATAGGAGCCATGCCCTGAACGCTCCACTGCTCCTGTCCAGCCCAGCGTGCTCTGCCTGCCCCTAGAAACGAGTCTCACCACAGAGCAGCAGAGTGGCTCCCACGAGCACACCCAACCCAGCTGGGCCAGCACCCAGGGAAGACAGTCAGCCTCGGGACGCCAGGCATTCTGCAGAGGTCAGTGGCTGCCCGACTCCTGCTCCGTAATGAAGTGTTTTCTTCAGGACTCATTCTCCTTGTTTTCAATTTCAGTTTCCATCCCCTTAACCAACATCAGCATCACTGACCCCCTGAATTGAGATAGAACAATTTAAAAAGAAAAAGAAGCCCTTCAGCTATAGCCTGGCAGGGCAGCGGCGTTAGGCACTACGCCATTCAGGAGCACTGTGGGAGCAGAAAGAAACATCTGAGAATTGTTAAGATGCCACTGAATTAGGATTTCTTTTTCCTCGTGGCTGAAATTCTGGGAGTGAGAGATTGACAGTGAGTTTCTCATCTCGGCAAGTTCAACAGGCTCCTCCCGCCTTGCTCAGCATGTCTGAGTCAGTGGCTCCCGCCTTGCCTGCAGGACAGGAGCACCCAGACACCCCCCCTGGCCAATCAGTGCTCAGGGTCTACCTGTCCAGTGCCCCCAAACCAGCCATGAGGCCGCACTTGGAAATATGTGCCTGGGAAGAGGAGGAGAGAGCCGCCAGCCTAGATGGCAACTCTAGGCTAACTCAGGGCAAGAAGGCAGCCCCGGAAGGGGCCCTTCCCACTGCGCCACAGGTGACAGGCACCTGATGGAAAGAAGCAGAATTTAACCCCTTCCACCCAAGAAACCGTCTTTAACTAGATTATGTGAGCACTGGAGTAGAAATTTTTCTGTGGAGAGAAATTCCTAAAGAAAGAGAGAAAAAAACAGCAACAATAATAAAAGCCCCGAGCCTGCTGGCTAACCTCTCGTGGGCAATGTGATGTGCGCAACGAGAGCAGTGTCGAAGGGAGCCTGAGCAGTTCCCAATCACTGTGCCTAATTTGGACTAAAGCAAAGATTTATGTGTAAACGGAGACACCAAAGTGAATTTATTATGCATTCCCACTCAAAAATAATCACGTAGGAATGATTAGATGTTTCAAAGTGTGCAATAAATACAACAATAAATCTCGCTAGGACAAAGCAGCTAGGTAATCTCATAAGCTGAGCAGTCCCTCTTTTATAGGTCACAGTAAACAAGTCACTAAAAATCGTCACTTTTATTTCCTACAGGTATCGGAATTGCATTTGGCTGCTAGTCAAACAGCACAAAGGTCTATGAACAAATACGAGCGCGTCATTTCCCTATCTCAACAGGGAGCCTGAAGGAGACCCTGGGACAGCAGGGGGGCGGCCAGGAGCCTGCCTGCTCACTTCCCACCCCACAGCCCCCAGCACTGGCCAGTGTGGGAGACCTGCACTCTCCGCCACAGAGAGGCCACTGGGCTTGGGATGGGAAGAAGGTCCCCAGTGCAGGCCCCACATGGGCAGGTGAGCAGGTTGTAAATACACCTTAATTTATTCAATCTCTTGCACATGTATTTTGCAGGCCTGCCTTTTTTAGCTATATTCTTTTGGGATCATTTTAGGGTCACAGTAAAATTGAAAGAGAGTACAGAGCTCCATCTCTACCTGACCCATCACTGCTTTGCAGGCGTGGGTGAGCCAGCCACACGAACACATCGCTGTCGTCACCCAGAGCCCACAGTTTCCCTGAGGCTCACTCTTAGAGGTTGACATTCTGTGAGTTTGGACAAATGTTAATGATTTATATCGACCACTCCAGCCTCATGCAGAGTAGCTCCACTGCCCTACAAATCCCTGTGGTCCACCTACTTACCCCTGCCCCCCAGCCCGGGACCCACTGATCTCCAAATCTGCCTTTCCCAGAGAGACCTATGGCGTTCTGCCTTTTCGGATGGGCTTCTTCCACTTAAGTTTCTTTGGGTCTTTCCATGTTGGATAGAGCATTTTATTTTAGTGCTGAATCATGTCCCACTGTCTGGACAGACTTCAGTTCGTTTATCCATCACCTAATGAGGAACACCTTGGTGGCCTGCACGTGTCGGCAGTTATGAATAAGCTGCTGTTCCAGTCCATGTTGTCACCACTGTGACCAAAAGCCCTGACAAGAACCATTTTAGAAAAGGAGAAATTTATCTGGCTCATGGTTTCAGAGGTCTCAGTTCACAGGTAGTTGGCTCCAATGCTCTGGGCCCAAGGTGAGGCAGAACATCATGTGGAAGGACAGGGAGAGGACAGGAGCTCAGGACATGGCAATCAGGAAGTGGTGAGCTCTGCTCACCAGGGACAAAATACAAACCCCAAATGCACGTCCCCAGTGCCCACCCACTCCAGCCACACCCAGCCTGCCTGCAGGGTGAACCACCCAGTTCATCCTATCAGTGGCTAAATTTCTGATTGGCTGCAATCTCACCATGTATCCTTTACCTCCGAATCTTCTTGCATTCTCGCACACACGAGCTTTTGAGGGATACCTCAGATCTAAACCGTAACAGCGGCTCTAAACACCCTCAGGGAGCTCGTGCGTAGACATAAGTTTTCTACTCCCTTGGGGAGTACCAAGGAGCATGACCGCTGGATGGAAGGAAAGTCGCAGGAGAACTTTCCAAGCACAGATGGTGGCCGGGTCTGGTCCTTAAGTATCAGTGTCGTCTGACTGGACTGAGGTGTGATGTGTGTCCAGCATCCCAATATCACATGGGCCGTTTGCTGCCCTAAAGATTCTCTGGGCCCCATTTGATCTTCATCCTCCCTCCCTCCCTCCCTTCCCCGAAGCCGTTGGTAGCCACTGAGACTCTTGCTGTCTCCCTGGTTTTCTCGTTTTGCCTTTTTCAGAATATCATGGTTGGGGTCACAAAGGCAAAGGCCTTTTCAAGCAGGATCCTTCCACTTAGAAACATGCATCCACACTTCCTGTCCAGCTGTCTGGGTTCTACTCTGCTTTAGTTTCAAAACCCTGGGCTCAGGATACAGATCAGCAAGAGGCCTAGGGCTCTATCTCCAATGCCACATGCAGCACCTTTCAAAAAGCGCCTTTCCAGAGGCTCTATCCAGCAACCTCTGCTGGGATAGCTTTGTCCACAAAGGCCTTTCCTGGTCCTTCCTCCCCTGAAGGATCCTGGAAATGCAGTATCAGAGCTTGCAGAGACCAGGAGAGGACAAGGAGGGCAACAGGATCTCTGCTTTTGTGAATGTTATCTAAAGAGCCAACCACGGTGTCTGCCACAGAACGTTAGAGAAACTAAAACTGGAATTCAATTCCCACCAAAAAGACCATTTCAATGGAAACAAAAAGATCTCACAAACACAAAACCACCCTGATACCTTGGGCACCGTTTGCCAGCAGAGTGATTAAATATTTTGCTTTATGCTTAGTTTTCAGGAAATAAAAGAAAAATAATTCTTCTCAGAATAAGTTGGGAATTAAATAACTAATTATAAGTAAAGGGAAATGCTATTTTAGAAAAAAGGTATTACCAGAACCAGGGCAAATTTGATGTAGGTAGATAAAATATCAGATCAGCAAACAACAAAAGACTAGAGACCATCGTAAACAGGACACTGCTTCTGTTTTATGCTTTATTCATTCTGCCATAAAAGTGGACTAGTCCCAAGACACCTCTTGATGGGCTTGGGGACAGTACAGGGGTTATATTTAACTTGTTAACTTTGAAGGATTTTATTTTCATGGCTTGGGGGCACTTGTGGATGTCAGGACAGGGAAGGGAAGGAGGTGTACATTGCAGGAAAAAAGCAATTTAATTTTAGAAACTAGAGATCAGTTTTAATAAGTCACCAGCCTGCCATCCCCTCTCTGTCCCCAAGGAGATATCAGCTGTGTCAAATGTGGCTTCCATGTTGATAGCCAGGCTCGGTGCCATCAGCCCTGGACGCTTGAGTCTCCCCAGGTGGTGCAGGGTCCCTCAGCCTCTGGGCTGTGCAGCTGGACACACGAACCCCTGCCCACCTCACTAGACAGGTACCCCATGTGTCTTAGCAGGCGAGCTGGCAGGCTTGCTTTTGTTTATGTACAGGTGGCTATTGTTTGCTTACTAAGCTACTGATCATCTGTTTACTCTTACATGTTCATTTTTGTTAACTTTATTAAGTACCACATGTTTACTAAGGTAGGATTTCATGTTTGCTTCCTCTACTAAATATGTTACTAAACAGCATCCACTAATACACTGAAGAACACCATGCTGTGGTGACTGTATCTACTCAGATCAATACCCTGCGCTTTCTCTGCTAAATCTATTTCGTGACTGAAATAAGCATTTAGCTGTGCATAACTCAAACGTTTTTCTAGGCTGATTTCTTGCAACTATGCTCCATGATCAGGCACAACATTTGGGCACCAAATGATGCAGTTATGTGTGTGTTAGAGCCAGCTCCAAATTGCTTCTGGAGAAGAGTCTTGTCTCTGCCCACCGGGCTTCATCAGGTCACCTCTGCAGAGCTGGCAGGAACGTGTGGTCCAGCAGGTGTTCCTTTAGGCACTTCTTTATAAAACCTCATTTTATCCAAGCTCACTCTGCCCTGATTGATGGTACAGGATATCCATGCCTCCATCATGTTATCCAGCGCACTCTGCCCTGATTGACAGTGCAGGATACCCATGCCTCCATCATGTTATCCAGCACACTCTGCCCTGATTGACAGTACAGGATATCCATGCCTCCATCATGTTATCCAGCACACTCTGCCCTGATTGACAGTGCAGGATACCCATGCCTCCATCATGTTATCCAGCACACTCTGCCCTGATTGACAGTGCAGGATATCCATGCCTCCATCATGTTATCCAGCGCACTCTGCCCTGATTGACAGTGCAGGGTATCCATGCCTCCATCATGCTATCCAAGTGTACTCTGCCCTGATTGACAGTACAGGGTATCCATGCCTCCATCATGTTATCCAGCGCACTCTGCCCTGATTGACAGTGCAGGATATCCATGCATCAAGTGTGTTTTTGCAAACACAGTCTCAGCTGCTAGTCCATAAGTGTTCACAGTTGACCAGCTGGACTCTGTCCACCAGGGCTCATATGTTGGAGCCCTACCATGTGGTAGCGTGTGAAGGAGGGCCTGGAGAGCTGATTGAGTTAGAGCCAGGCCTTCAGTGTGGGCCCTGGCCCAGTCTGACTGTGGCCTTACAGGAAGAGGAAGGGTCATTGGGTGCAATGCAAACAGAGGAAAGACCTGGGGGGTACAGTGGGACAGTGGCATCTCCAGGACAGGGAGACCAGAGATGCCCACCCTGTCGACACCTTGCTTTTGGCCACGCGGCCGTGAGACCCTGAGAACATGAGCTTGTGTTGTGTGAAGCACACAGAACGAGGGCCTATTAGTGGCAGTCCCGCAAACGACTGTGAAGATTAAGTGGAAGACAAGGTTTACAGACGTGGTGAGTCAGGTATGTGCAGCCCAGCCAGCCCCTCCGCCCCGAGCCTGACACAGACTCTCCAACCTCCCACGTCAGAGCGTGCCACTGCATGTGCTTCAGTTGTTAAAAGGAGAAGTCCATCTGTACACATTTCCTACTGATCCCATCGAGAACACCGCTTACTTTTCACTGAAATATTATTTCTGAGAATCAGGGAGGGAAACAGCCTTCTCTGATGTTAGTAGTGTGGCCTTCTGGGAAACCGGTTTACCTTTATTCTGTCACCTTTATGACCATGGTGACTGATTGCAGCTGCCAAGGCCACTGGGTAAGGGTGCCCAGACAGCTGGTAAAGTGAAATTCAGTTCGGTCCACTGATACATGAGACCCATCCTCACGGCAGAGGGTCTCCCAAGCCCCAGAGGCCAGGACCGTGCAGACGAGTGGGGAAGGTGGCGCTGCTGAGAGGAAAGGCACGGCATGGAGCTCGTGCACTGGAAGAACAGAAAGGCAACAAACAAAGGGCCTGACACTACAGCTCAAGGCCTAGAAAAGAAGGTCAGATCCACACCCAAAACAGCAGAAGACAGGAAACAACAGGCTGGAATCAATGAGATCGAAATAAAAGAATTCAAAAAGTTGACAAAACCAAAAGTTGGTTCTTTGAAAAAATAAATAAAATTGTTAACCCCCTAGCCATGCTAATGAAGAGAAAAAGAGAAAACTCAGATTACTAAAATGCTTGATGGAAAAGGAAATATCATGGCAGACACGACTGACATACAGAGGACAATTAGAGGCTTTTGAAAATTTACACCCCAATAAAATAGAAAATCTTGAAGATATTGACAAATCTGTAGAGACATATGACTTACCCAAACTGAATAGCAGGTCATACACAATTTAAACAGACCAATCACAGGTAATGAAATAGAGAACACCACCAAAATCCTGCCAGCCAAGAAAAGCCCAGGACCAGATGGATTCTCAGCTGAGTTCTACAAGACCTTCAAAGAGGAACTTTGAGTAATACCAATACTCCTTAAAGTATTCCATGAAATAGAAAAGGAGGGAACCCTTTCAAACTCATTCTATGGGGTTAATATCATCCTGATACCAAACCAGACAAAGACACATCAAGAAAGGAAAATTTTAGACCAATGTCTCTGATCAATATAGATGCAAAAATTCTCAATAAAATTCTGGCAATTGCATACAAAAACATGTTAAAAAGATAGAGCACCATGATCAAGCAAGGTTCATCCCAGGGATGCAGGGTTGGTCAACATATGGAAATCAATAAACGCAATGCATCACATCAGTAGATTTAAAAACAAGAATCATATGAGCATCTCAAGAGATGCAGAAAAAGCATGTGACAAAATGCAGTGCCCTGTCATGAAATTCCTTCTCTCTTCCTGAGCAGGGCATGCACCTTCTCCTGAGCTTCGACACTGGTGCTGCTGATTTTTCAGGCTGTAGGCTGATTTAATTAAGCCACCAGTTTTTCTGGGGCTCCACCTTGCAGAGAGCAGAGTGTGGGCCTTGCATCTCCAGCACTGCCTGAGCCAGCTCCTGTGCAAGGCCCCCTCTCCGTGTCTGCAGGCACAAGCCCCCCTGGCTCTGCTTCCAGGAAGAGCACCGACCAGGGCAAGGCTATGCAAGAACCAAGGACCCTGCTGTGACAGGACAGGAAGAATGAAGCCTAGGGTCTTCCTGGTGGGGACTGTGGACTGTGAGCACCAGAAGCAGCACTTGATGAACATCCAGGAGGACGGGAACTGGCTCTCAGCACTGTCAGAGCTAACGGTGCTGGCCAGTCTTGGGGAACCCTGTAGTGAGTGTCCAAGCGCAGGGACAGCCGGGTGGCGGTGCCCTGGCTCTTTTCAGTCCTGCAGACCCCTGCCTGTTAGTTCACTTCCTTTCCTTTTCAGGAGCTCCTCCTGGACCAGCTGTTTGCTAGGAACAGTGTGGATGGAGGGGTTCAAGGACAGAGGGGAAGCAGGTAATGGAGCTGGCTGGTGGCCTGCTGCGGAGAGCACTCACCTGAGGGTTGGATATGAGGTGTCCCCAAAAGCTCATGTGTGAGACAATGGGAGGAGGTTCAGAGGAGAAATGATTGGGTTGTGAGAGCCTCAACCCAGCCAGTGAAGAAATCCCCTGATGGGATTAACTGGGTGGCAACTAAAGGCAGGTGGGGTGGGCTGGAGGAGGTGGGCATTGGGGGCGTGGCTTTGGGGATATATTTGCATCTGGAGAGTGGAGTCTTTCTGCTTTCTGATCATCATGTGATGCTTCCCTCTGCCACACTCTGCTGCCATGATGTCCTGCCTCACTTGGAGCCTTGAGCTGTCCATGAACTGAAACCTCTGAAACAATGAGCCCCCAAATTAACCTCTCCTCCATACTATTGTTCTCCTCAGGCCTTTTAGTGACAGTGCTGGGAAAGCTGACTGCGACACCACGGAGGGCTGAGACTGGTGCCTCACACTGGTGTCCACCGGTCAGGGCCATGCTGAGCCAGCAGAAGGGTGTGCACCTCCCGTGGAGCCTGGGAGCATGCGGGCTGGCCACTGCATCAGAGACACAGCTGCTTGCCACTCATTATGACCAATGCCGGCCACACCAAAGCAAGCTGCTCATGGGGACAGACATGTGGAGGTCCTCCTGTTGGGACTTCCTGAGCCACGGCCCTGTCCTGCACCTGGGGAGCTCCCTGTCCCATGCACTCTGCCCTACCTCTGGCCTGCATGGTGCACTTGCCAGGTCCTCTGTGGAGAGAAGGAACCTGCCCTGGCCCTTCCTCTGAGTGAGCCCATCGTCAGGCCACACTTCTGCTGCAGGGTGCAGGGAGGGGGTCCCCACGCCCATCAGAGAGGACAGCATCCTTCCTTTCCTGCATTTCTCCTCTTTCTGGTTAGTTGGTCAGGATATGGCCCAGGGAGGCTGCTGTCCCTTAAATTCTGTTGGAGGCAACACCTCCTCCAGCACCCTCCCCTTGCTAAGGGCAGGACTGGGCATGGTGGCCGTGTGGGGACACAGGGCCACAGTGAACAGCTGGCTCTGTCCTTGTCGCTTGTGCTCTGTGCTCTGCGAGCTGTCCGTACCTCCGGGCGAGTCCCTGCAGCTCTCGGGGCTTCCTCACCTCCACTCTGAAAGCCTGGAGGGACTCCCGGGTCAGAAAGTCCTCAAAGACTGCAGCCGCCCCCGAACCCCACTCCCCAGGGGCACCCGCAAGCACACCTCTCCCGCTCTGGAGATCGGCAACACGAGCCGCTGTCCCTGCCTTTCTGTGGGAGTAGATTACAGGAGGCACTGGACGACCTGCCACGCTCTGCTCACTCTGATGGCGCTGTTTGGCCACACCTGTTCCTGACATGGTCCTACAGCCTCGGCTGGACATGCGGAGGGCACTAGGTTGCCACACTCTTGGTTGCCAAGGAGAGGTCGTTTACGGTTATGAAGTCATCCTGATGTCAGCACTATTTTTTTTCTTATCAAGCTCCATAGATAAGATGAACTTTTAAATTCCATTGAGTTGTCACAGGATTGCCATTAATGACCCTCAGCAAAGCTACTTTAGCTGTTTGGGAAATGCTACCTGTAAAGTCTTAAGCACACGTCAATTTTAGAAATGCAAACCTACTTTCCCGCGCGGGCCAGCGCAGGCCTCGGCTCCCTGGCTACGTCCAGCGGAGACTGTGTGCCCAGGCCCACTCCTCTGACCCAGCACGTCCACCTCTCCTACTTGACTGCTGTCTGAGTTTAGGGTTTAAAGCCCACCCAGACCTACACGGAGAGCAGGTGTCCGGCTGCCATCGTTAGCTGGGTGTGGGACTAGTGAGCATGTGCTGAGGTTGGCATGCTTCTGCTCCTGGCTGAGGGACAGCGGGAGCCAAGCTCCCCTGCACAATGTGGATCACACCCACTGCCATGCTAGTTCCCATGTTTTCAGGGCTTTGACTTGGAAACCTCTACAAGAATTGATTTCCTTTCATCAGCATTAGGAAGCAGGACGGCAGCCCAGGGATGCCAATCTGCCACCCTGACCTGTGGGCGGTACGTGGACCTTTCTGTACTCTATGGACATGGTGCCTGCCCCTGGCATTACTGAATGCCACCTGCCATGGCCTGGTAGTACTCTTGGAAGGAAGCATAGGAGCCTGTGACTATCTCCTCATTCATACAGACCAATAGTGAAACCCTGGGAAAGAGCATCCTGCTATGCAGTGGCCTGTGCTGGTTACGATTACGTGTGATCACGCTTAACTCTGCGTTCAGGGAAATTCTGCTGCGTTCATACTGTATTTGCTTTTCACATAAATGTGCTTTGCTTTACTCAAACCAAAATGAGACGCTTTTAAAGGTTAAGGCAGAGAATGACAATGAAGGTCCCCATCACCAGGTGTGCTTCATTATCAAGAGCGGAAAAAGCATTTCTAGTCTAGAATTCTAACTTTAAGTAATAAAAAATGCGTATGTTTATGTTTTCAAACTATGCATTATGTTTCCCATGTACTTGCATCTGTGTGTTGCAGGGAACATATCCACGCTGACAAAGAAATGCACACACCTGTAGAATCTCCCGTCCAGAGAGCCCTTCCACACTCATGACCCCGATTTTCAAGAGGAGTGAAAAGCACAAATGAATTATAGGAAAATTGAATAAATGATTTGGATTCATTTATTCACCTGAGAGTTTATAAGAAAGTCCATATTTTTAATTAAATGTCAAATAGCTAACATCTCTAGTAGGAAAAGAATACTCCTGCATATACAAATTCATTGAGAAAAATCACCTTCAGCAATAAGATTTGCTACAAATTAGCTTACATCTTCCTGCTACTTTTAGACTACATTCTGAAGGAGGAGAGCTTCAGCAAGGCCACTCACCCTCCGTGTGACTCTCAGCTAGATGAATGAAGCATCTGTTTCCAGGGCATTCAGGACAATAGGTCCTTTGTGCTTAAAGATCAGGTTATGAAGACCAAATGAAAAGGGATCACAGTGGTACCTGGTGTAGAGGAAGCTCTGTGTGTTTGTGTTATTGACGTTGCTGTTTCTTTATTAGTTGGCAAGTCCCCATCCTGAGGATCTCCTAGCTGAGTCCCCACAGGAGTCCTTGGAGGCAAGGGCTCTGTGGCACTCCTCCAAAGAACACAAGGCCTGGCCAAGCGTGAGGAGAGGCTCAGACAGACCCGCATGAAGACCCTTCGGCTAAGCTCTGACCAGGGCTCTGCAGAATTCCCAGGGCCACCACACACAAGGACGTGGAGGAGCAGTCACAGCCCTGAGGAGCCAAGGGATGCCAGGCAGCTGAAGAGAGGTGGGTCCTGGACGGGTCCTGGGACAGAAAGGGGACATTTGGTAAAAAGCTGCAGAACTCTGAGTAAGTACAGCCTTCGGTTAAGAGCCCCTCCAAGTTGAGGTGAAGGTACCCCCACACTGTAGGCCAGCCACCAAGCACTCCAGCAATGTGAGACGCCAAGGGCAGGGATGGGCTCGGGGTGGACACCAGCTTGGTGCTATCTCTGCGACCTTCGCAGCATTTTTGCCACACTTCCAATGGTTTCTCGTCAGCTTGGGCTAGAAGATTAGGATTTTGGACAATAATATCATTAGCATCATGTGAATGGATTAAGATTCTCCCAAGACACGTACGGTGCATACGTTTCATAAGTAAGTGTTTCCGGTGAGTGAGAGCAACCAGGGCTATCTCCCGTTTCTTCCCACCCAATGTCCAATAATCTGATTTTGGTATTGCATTAGAAAGACCAACATTCCCCATTTATAGCCTCCTTCTCTGCTATTCTTATGACCCGAAACCCTGTGCAAGGTTTTATAGTGGTGGTGGGCATTCTACTACAGTAATTGAAAACAATAAAATTTAATCTGGCTGTTCCGTGCCCATTTTCAGTAATGGAAAACTAAAAATTATAAGTTTAAGATTTTATGGAATTGGTAGGCAACTTTTTAAAAAAATTCAACAGATAATACCAACTCTAGAGGAAAACGCAGAGTCCAAGGTGTGAGAACTGATTGTCAGGAACCTGGACCCAAGGACTGGAGGTGCCCAGAGGAAGGTTTGGCCACAGAAAGAAGGCTTGGCCTCGCACACAGCTCCTGACGGAGTCAGAAGGCGGGGGTGGCAGGAGACTGTGTTCAAGTACAAGTTAGAATTCGCACGTAGGGCCAGGTTTGGTTAAGAAAAGCAGCGGGGCTCTGTGCCCCCACAGCTCCAGCAGGTTTCTACCTGCACAGAAGCAAGGAGCGTCCTCGCTGTAAGAGGACGGTGTCCTGCCTGTGGTGAAAGACCCCTCAGGATAGTACCTGGCCCTGGGATTCTGTCCCACGTGGCCAAGATAAAGGCCCTGAAAATGATACTCAGGATGGGTGAAGAATTTCCTTGAATGCTAACTTTCCAAGAAAGGGGAACTTTCAAGGCAACTGGAGGTCACAGTCTCTGGGCCAGAACAGGCCCCGGTGCAGCTTCCTGGGGTGAGGGCTGGAGAGGCGGCCTCCTGGGGCTGGGGCAGCTGCAGCACAGCCAGGACCTCCAGGGAACCGGCTTTCCAGACAGGAGGCCAGGGGGTGAACAGCATCCAGGTTGTTAAATCCCTCCACAGTGTGCACTTGGGAATGTTTCCAAAGAAGGCATTTGAATTCAGATGATGGGGGAAGGATTCCTGATATACCCAACTTCAGCAGAATGACCTGCCAAATGGCACTGAAACCTCAGAGCTGGCCGGAAGTCAGGCACTGGAGCCACGTGGTCCTACTGATTTTTCAGGTGGTGCTGGGGATGGACCCCAGGCCTCCTGTGTCCCAGGCGTGCTCCACCACTGAGCTTCCTCCCCAAACCCTTGCTACTACCACGATGGGAGGCAGATTTGCAGCTTCTTCAAAAAGTTATGCCTATCGTATGGGGTCAGTGTTCCACACTGAGGTAGCAACACAAGGAATGGAAGCAGATGTGTAAAGCAAGACTTGTCACCGATGTTCATGGACCAGTGTTCTGAAAAGCCCCCACTAGGGCAAGGGCACAACATGGAACTCTGGGGTTTGGAAACACGTGATTTCTCGACTGTGGAAGTGACAACTCTATGTATCTGTCAGAATTAATCGAATTGTGCAATTCTAAATGAGCAGTTTATTGCACACAAAATATACTTCGACAAAGTTGCTAAAATAGATTTTCAGCATGAAATTTGCAATGAATTAAAGCATGATGGATGTTATTTACATTTTATAATTTGTATCTTGCCTTTGGTGAGTTATCAATAGCATTGACCACAATGCCTCCAAATATATCCACAGGGACAGATGGAGCTGCTGTGTCCAATCACACAGCTCCCACGCTGGGGGTCCTGGCCACCTGGACCATTCCTTATGTGATGAGAGCTGATTCTATTGACTGATGTCTGTGTGTGTGTGTGTGTGTGTGTGTACATATGCAACTTGCTTTATAAGAGAGGAGGAAGGAAACTCCCATTGCTAAATATACACAAACACACACATTTGCACACACACCTTGCCATCTGTGTGTGGCGTTATGTACACAAACACATCTGGACCCTGGGCACTGACTTCTCTCACTTTCCCTCCGGCCGTCTCCCATGGAGCTCCAGGAAGATCTGCTCTAAGCAGCATGCGCTCACACCGCTGTTTCCAGTATCAGTAATGGTAGGTTCTACTGAAGTAGTACCCCGACCCTAGCAGGAAAGTTGAGATCAGATTTCACATGCACTTTGTTTTACTAATCTGCCTCATTCCCACCTGTAAGCAACCCACCAAACTTGTTTTGCCTTTGTGTTCAGGTAGATTGTAACCTTCACCTTTGTGATTCAGGTAGAGGGCTTTAGGGAATCAAAACTTATAAGCTACAGGTGTTCTTGCAAACAAGTCACCTTGTGGTCCTTGGTGGGATCTGCCTGCAAACAGGATTTTCTACCAAGAGAGAAATCAGGAGTTATGACCACAGGTGCTCTTACAAACAAGGGACTTTGTAGTCCTTGGTGGGATCTGCCTGCAAACAGGATTTTCTGCCAAGAGGTCACAAACAGATAGAGAGAACATTGCTTGCAAACAAGAACGTTTCTCTGGCCCTGAGAAAGGACAGAGCTCGAAATGTTTGAGTCTAGGTTAGATTAAGAAACAGTTTAAGGAGTGGT
>JAJEJO010045136.1:0-12304 GCA_020662805.1 Glaucomys volans
GGGCGCTGCTCCTTTGGATGGTTGTTTCCCTTCTCTCCGTGTTCCTTCCTCAGTAGTTTATGAGTTCTCTACTTCTGCTTCTCCATTTTGAAGAACAAAGGGAGACGGGTTCCAGACCCTGTGGCATTCAACTCCTTTTGAAATGACACTCTACCTGATAGCATTTGACTCCTGGTTGGTAAGTGATAGAATTGTGAGATCTGATGTGGAAAACCTTGCTGTCCATGCCAGCAACACACATACACAAAGGAAAAAAACTTAAAAGCATGCAGTTGCAAAGAAAAGTGTTACAATTTTGGGGTTGGGGGAGCGCTTTTCAAGGAAATGGGGTAATCTAGATTCTAGGGATTCAAACCTGGCCTCCCACAAACTAAGCAAGTGTTCTACAAGTGGTCTCTATCTACAAGCTATGGTATATATGCACGTATGTGAATCATCTGTTGACTTCATGTTCAGTTTCATATGCTTCATATATTGCAGTATATATATCACTGTGTATAGATTATATCAATGTAGGTATACATATGCATTTTTCACATGCATGTGCATGAAATGGTATGTGAGATATACAGATGACATAATAGGTATACATATTACTTTTGACTGCTCCCCAGGGTGGGACATGTGGTATTAGTAGTCCTGACCTTTGTGCATGTTCCTAACCAATTGTTTTGACATTATCCAGGATATTAAAACTCAAGTGTCCTCCATCTGTGAGGACTCAACCCTACCTTTCCTAGATTGGTGGAATTCCCTGTTGAACATTGCTCATTGGTGGAATTGTCTCACAATTCTATTTTTAATCACCCTTGGTAGTATTCTCCCATATTCCTTTGCCTTTATCTTTCAGTCCTACTTGGACAATGGTGTCCCCCCAGCTCCTGCGAAGTGTCCCGTACTGCAATGGACCAATAACTTCTCCAAGGACTTTGAGTTTCCTTCCCTTAAATGCTACCCCCTTTCATTCAGGATTTAGGGGCTTGAGTTCTGAAGTGGGGAATGTTAATAGCTTAGTTAGCCATGAACAGGTGAGCAGAGGGAAAGGGCAATGAAGGGCAGATACGAGGTCTCCATCATTAATGAAAAGCAAGATAGTTTGCTCAGGCCTATGCCAAAGGTGTTCAGCCAACTGGGGGGGGGGCAGGAAATCAAGGCAAGAACAAAGCCCTCAATTCCTTAAAAACTCCAGACCTCTGCACAGCACTTCATCTGCCATCCTCTCTTCCAGGTGGTTTCTGCAGTCCCCCTCGCTTCTCCCTCTCTTGCATTAAAGTTTTGCTGTGTTTGGCTCCAGTTCTTTCTGGAGGAGTCAAGAGGACCAGCTCTGGAGAGTGGAGGGGTCTGTCCTAGCTTCCAAAGGCTTCCATTTTGGATGACTTCTCTATTAATCTCTGGACTGATCACTCCTGGGAAATAGCCTGTACAGATTTCAATACCAGGGCTGGGGATATAGCTCAGTTGGTAGAGTGCTTGCCTCACAAACACAAGGCCCTGGGTTCAATCCCCAGCACCACAAAAACAAAAAACAAACAAAAAACAGAGTTCAATACCAGTGGCCAAAGTGGGCATTCTTACTTACTTCTAGATCTTAGCACAGAGCCTCTCATCTTTGCCCCTTGGGTATACTCCCCACAATGGGTTTGTCCAGGTGTGCTGGACACTGAGAAAATTGCCCCCTGATCATAGTTTATGGAAAGTATTCACTTGCTTTCTGGAGGGATAGAGCACAGGAGTGCCCTAGGTGTGCCCTTTGCATGGATGTCACAGTCCCCAAATGCTATTGCATTTGTAGAAACCATCATGCTTCTTTCCACTGTACTTTCTATGATAACCACAAATCAAGGGGTGATGTGAGGTGATAGGTGACACCATGTCCATGAGACAAGACTTTGGAGATGTAGGTTTCAGCATCCATCCTCCTCACTGTTATTGGTGCTGGTCTCTAAGCACATCCGCTGCACTAGAAAGAGTTCCAATTCTCCTCTGCCCTTCAGACAATTTGGTGGGTCTGGACATAGCTACTGCTGCCCTGGAACAGGTCTGTGCTTTGTGTTCCACCCTATGGCAGGAGAGATCCATGTGCCATAGTACAATGACTTCCCAGAAGGCCATGCTATCTCTTGTTCCAAGGGATGGACACGTGTTATGTACAACGTGTGTGCCTTTAGTCTTTTACTGCATTCCTCTGCTCTAGTACACATCCTTAGGACTCAGGTTCCGCCCCCATGACTTCCTGTGACAACTCTTCTGTCAAGTTTGAAATAGTAATTGACTCAATCAGAGTATCTTTTAAAGAATGTGAAAAAGTTTACAGTATAGAAGAATATAGTGGTGAACCACTCTTAGAATTTGACTTTTGGTTGTCATATGATTATCCACTTGAGATCTGATGTGCAAAGCCCTGGACTCCATGCCAGTAATACACACACACACACACACACACACACACACACACACACAGAAAAAGTATGAAATTAGAAAAGAAAAATGTAAGGCTCTAGCCACTCACCCTGTTGGCATCTTCTCTCTTCCAGAACTCAATTTCCACAGGACCAAGTCTTCCCATTTCTGTTCTTTACTCAGCCTTCTTCCTTTCAGTGTTTCCTCATGGTATCCAATTGTCTTGAGCAAACCTCTGGGTCTCTGCCTAGGAAAGAATAGAAAATGTGAATACCAAGGGCTTGGGGAAGCAGGAACATAGGGCCCAGGACACTTGGTTGTCACCCTGACTTACTTCCTTCCCAAGTTCCCTGGACTCCTACTTCATATTCAGACTCAGGCTCTGGGCAGGGTGGGTCTACTGGGAGGCCTACATTAGATGCACCTCTCATAGGAGGGTCCAGAGAGCTCAAGGCTGAATGAGTGACACTTGTATTGAAGTAACTAAATTCTTATCCAACAGAGTTCAGTCCTCTCATGGCTTCATCATCTAACACACAATTTCCTATGACTGTTTCCCATGGCTTTACTCTCTAGGTGTATTACTGGTTTTCACTTAGGAATCAGTCATGTTTTCTCTTTGGTAAGTAAGACACAGCTTGTAAAGGACTCAGAAAATAGCCATATGCTGATCTACAGAAAAGCACTCTCTTTATACTTTTGGTTAAATGCCTATACTGTTTTGAATGTTATTCCCATTCTTTTAATACATTGACAGGAACTTGTATGTAGATATTTAAGTAGCACAATAAATTTGCTATTAAATTTGCATTTATACTGTATGTTTCAGACCCCATTATTTTTTCGTCCTATTCCTGAACCATTTTTGTTATTGCCATATAAGGGAAAATTGGAGGAACCCTGGATTGTGTAGAGGGGAGGGAGTGGGGAAAGGAAAGATGGTGGGTGAAATATCATTACCCTATGTACATGTATGATTGCATGAATGGTGTGACTCTACATCATGTACAACCAGAGAAATGAAAAGTTAAACTATATTTGTGTACAATGAATCAAAATGCATTCTGCTATCATATTAAATAGAACAAACAATAAAAAATATTTTCAGGGCTGGGGTTGTGGCTCAGTGGTAAAGTGCTTACCTAGCATGTGTGAAGCCCTGGGTGTGATCCTCAGCACCACATAAAAATAAATCAATAAAATGCAGGTATTGTGTCCATCTACAACTAAAAAATATTTTAAAAAAATATTTTCAATAGTTGAATTGTACAAATTTTCTTAAACATTTGCAGTTATATCATGTGGCCTGTTCACAAAATATTTTCATTTAACAATTTTCATCCATAAAATGTAATTACCTACAGATATCGATAGATAAAATGTCATTACCTACAGATATCGATAGATAAAATGTAATTGCCTATAGATATTGATAGATATTGATAGATAATATGCATATTATATAAATTTACTTATTTTTATGTTATACATTTTATGCTGGAGAAATTCAGTAGCTTTATATTCTTCTCATGTTTTTTTTTTTTTTTGAGCCAGGGATTGAACTCAGGGACACTCGGCCACTGAGCCACATCCCCAGCCCTATTTTGTATTTTGTTTAGAGACAGGGTCTCACTGAGTTGCTTAGGGCCTCGCTAAGTTGCTGAGGCTGGCTTTGAACTCACAATCCTCCTGACTCAGCCTCCCGAGTCGCTTGGATTACAGGCGTGCGCCACCACGCCCGGCTCTTCTCATGTTTTTATCCTAAATTTCTGTCTTACAATTTTATCTTTAAAATCCATGAAGAGCTGGGCACGGTGGCGCACGCCTGTAATCCAAGTGACTTGGGAGGCTGAGTCAGGAGGATCGCGAGTTCAAAGCCAGCCTCAGCAACTTAGCAAGGCCCTAAGCAACTCAGTGAGACCCTGTCTCTAAATAAAATAAAAAATAGGACTGGGGATGTGGCTCAGTGGTGGAGTGCCCCTGAGTTCAATCCCTGGTTCCAAAAAAAAAAATCCATGAAGAAAGGAAAATTCAACAAATGGTCAAAATAGCCATCTCTCAAATCCAGTCATCCAGATGTGTGCTGTGAGAGAGCATTAAGTAGTCGTACTCACACCTTTCACATTTAAATCTTTCATTTAAGTGTGTTTATTTAAATAGAAATAAAAGGAGGAAAGATCTAAACTGGGCCCAGTGGCCCAGGCCTGTACTCTCAGCAGCTCTGAGGGCTGAGGCAGGAGGATCCCAAGTTCAAAGCCAGCCTCAGCAAGACCCTATCTCAAAATAAAATTAAAAAAATAAAAGGGGGTTGGGGTTGTGGCTCAGTGGTAGAGCACTTGCCTAGCATGTGTGAGGCACTGGGTCCGATCGAGCCTTAGCACCACATAAAAATAAATAAATAATAAATAAAATAACGGCATTGTGTCCATCTACAACTAAAAATATTAAAAAAATAATAATAATAAATAAGTGGCCTGGGGATGTAGCTCAATGGTTAAGCATCCCTGGGTTCAATCATCCCTGGTCCCAAGAAAAAACAAAAAGAAAACAAAAACCTAAAGATATTTATAGGTTGACCAAAAAGATCACATTCAGACATACTATCACAAAGACCACAAATATATGATCAGAAATATAAAGCTTTAAAAATTGTGTATTTATATGAATGGATGTACCCACATATAACTCACATTTAATTTTATTTTTAGATATAATTTTATATACTTTAATTTTATACAAAGTCATATCACCTTGTACCATTGGCATTCACTTTTTTATTGCATTTCAAGAGACAATCTTTGCTTCTTTACAATCTACATTCTACAACAGGCGTATATCAAATGAAGTAATGGCATAGCAATGCCACCTATGGCAGGCAAGAACTTTAAAATTCATGTTCATTTTAAATTGTTTGCACTGTCCATTAATGTCTAATTTGCTTTTTGATTAAAATTGACTATAATAACAACTCCTTTTCCATGTTTTTATTTTTATTTTGTACCTGGGATTGAACCCCAGGGGACTCAGCCACTGAGCCACATCTTCAACCCTTTTTATATTTTATCTTGAGACAATGTCTTTCTAAGTTGCTGAGGCTGGCTTTGAACTTGCAATCCTCCTGCCTCAGCCCCTGAGCTGGGATTCCAGATGTGCACTGCCCTGGTTTGATATTTTTAAGCAAATGCTTCCTTTTGTTTCAGCAATTCCTGTCCCAGCTAGGTAATTCTACTTCTCTCCAGAGTTCTTCCTTACAGGTAGCAGAGACATTTTGGTGTGCCTGAGACATTCAAAAGCACAGCTCTTCCTGCAATATGCCACCAAGACTGACTGACTATTCACATTCTGGCAGTGTAACATCATGGGATACAAGCCCCCTAGTACAGTGAGACCAAGTAGAGGCCTGCTAACTCTTGCTCCAGGAGATGAAGACAACAGAGAAGTGCCCACCAGGACCTGCATTTCACTCTGGGAAGATTCCTGGAAACCTACTCACACCAGGTAGATATCTCTGCCTGGCATATGACATTGGGTCACAATCTCCTGGTAGCTGCTGGACTACTACTGGCCTCTCAACTCTTCCAGTTCCTTACAATATATTGCTAACTATCACGACTGTTGTAAGGCAATAGAAGTAGGGCCCAGTGGAGCATACTTGTAATCCCAGCACCATGGGAGGCTGAGGCAGGAGGACCACAAGTCACAAGGAAAACCTCAGTCACATAATGATACCCTGCCTCAAAATAAAAGGGTTTTAGAGTACAGCTTAGTGGTAAAATATCCCTTGATACAATGCATAGTACTGAAAGAAAAAAGAGAGGCCTATTGATGGTGTCTGATCTTAGTCCTGAACTTGGATTCAAGTGGAAAAGGAAAGCAATGTAGAACCATGACCTTGTTGCACCAAGCTGGGCAAAGCACAAGGTAGCCATGTTTCCTGTCAGCTTTGTCTCTGGGTAGCATTTTTTAAAGACAGGAATGGCAGGAGAAAAGCCCTCAGGGACAAGGCTGGTGGTCATGTCTGGAGTGCTACTGCCATCTTGAAATAGTTTCAAGATACTCTGTGGTATTAAAGGCTCATTCCTATGAGGCCTAGCTGTCAGGTAAGATCTGGGGTGTAGTGAGTTGGAACAGGTTTGGACTTTGCTATAGGTCTCCTTGTTTCTTCGAAGGCTGTAATGGAGAACTGGTCACTTGTGCTATCTTGGTATAAATCCTAGAATATGTGGTGCCTTGAGTGGACTGAGAACTGTCAGGTGATCCTGTCACATGAAGTCATGTTCACTGGACCCACCCAAAGAACCACTCAAAGATAAACGTGGGCCCTATGGTGCATTGGTTTCCTTGTTCTTCCTTTTGGAACATGACTCAGCATATTCCAAAACATGCTGGCCCTTATGTAAGGTCACTATGCTATCAATCCCTCATACCTTCTGTCAGAGTGTAGTTGCCTTTTCCTAATGGACATTTAGCAGTGTTTGGTATGCTTGGTAGAACTCTCAGATCAAACAAAATTTGCTGAAAGCAAAGACCTATCTCTGATGAAGTCATATAAGGGGAGTACATGGAACTCTTTGTCCCTGACCTTTTCCAGAGGAAATTAAAGTCCTTGAGGCCTGGGTTCACAAATCATATTCTAATACTCAGCATCCTCTTTTTCATATCTGATTGGCAATCGAGAGACCTCATGGGCCTGTTTTCTTGTGAGATTGGAGATAAGAACAAACCCCATCAACATTTTCTCTAGGCCTGAGAAATCAGATACAATACCAGTGTACCTACCTCCAGCATCTGGACATGCAGAATTCTTTCTATTCCCTCCCTTTCCACTTGGCAAACTGTTTTAACAGCTTGTTTGAATATTCTAGCAGGGGAGCACAGTTACTTGTATAACCTTCACCAAAGTATGTTCCTACTCTGTGTGGAAGATCATTCTCTTGAATGTAGTGAGCTTCAGGAAAGATACATATGGAGCAGTCATGGATGAAGTGGGTATCTGCCTAGCCAGCCAGAGTAGCTCAATCAACCCTGGAGATCAACAGGGTGACATGTCACAGCCAGACCACCCTCACATCTTGGCATCCCCATTTCCACATGTGGATCTCTTCAGCTAGCCAAAGGTGGATGGGGTTCCAGAACTTAGAGTGGTCTTTGACACACAATAAGCATACCAGACGCCACTGAATTTCCCCTATAATGGACTCATAGCTAATGCTTAAAGAGTTCTAAGGTCTTTTCTTGTGAGGCTTGTGGATTACGATTCCACACTGTCAAAAAGAGCTGAGGCTCCACCCCAAGACTTCCTGTGACAACATCTCCCGGCTGCTGCTGATTCACACCAGGCCCCATTGCTTTCCAGACAGTACACTAAGTGAGTGCTAGTATCCAGGTCTCCCTTTTGGCCTCCACAGAAGGCAAAGAGACCCAGCTTAGAACCCAGTGTTAGTCCCTTGACAGGCAGGATCTTTCCCAAAAAGTACACATCACTGAAGAAAACTGTAATGACGTGAGTATTTTGAAACTGCTTGTGAGTGATGGCAGTAGTGCTGTAAATAGTCAAACAAGCCCTGACAATGGGCTCTTCACCCATGCTTCCTGTCTGAAAATATACCACCCAGAGATAAAGGCCCAAAGAAACATGGATGTCTGATTTTTCTGCAGGTTATTTAATCAAGATCACAATGCTTTAGCTTTCTATTGGAAATAAAACTGTGGCCTAACCACCACCACCATCATCAGAGATCTTTTTTTCTGGGAAACAGTTCTGTTGTTTACTCAATTTTACATCTCAAGCTTACCCAACTAATCAAGTTGTCTGCTTTTGGAGCCAAATCTCTGTTCTGAGACCTAAAAGGAAGAAAATTATAAAAAATCAGGGGCAGGATTAAGGCATTCGTAGTCATCATGTAATATGTTCCTTTACTTGCCTTAGTATTGTTAATGAAAAAATTATTCAGATGCTTGTGAAAATGGCAAAAAAGATTTTATTCAAGAGTACTGGACTTTTTTTCTTTCCTTCCTTTCCATTTCTCACTCCCTTTCTTTTTTTTTTCCTTCCTTGAACCCAGGGTGTCGGGCATGCTAAGCACATTCTCTACCACTGAGCAACATCCCCAGCCCAAATATTCAAAAATAAAAAGCTGTGGCTAGGCCTAACCACCATGGGATTAGCTGCCTCTATCTGTTACCCACAACAACCCATTCCATTTGCCCAGATCAGTAGGGAGAAGTCATGTCGACTGGGTTTACGAGGATACACAGTCATAGGTTTGTGGAAGGAGAAGTCAGGAAATACAAAGAATTCACCTGCAAAAAAGTACAAAGCTCCAGGCTCTGCCCCTTTTATTCACATTGGTAAACAATGGAAATTTCAGGCAGCAAATCAGTATTTCTACAGAAAAATGGAAGAGAACTCAGTATTAAATGTAGTAAACTGGCTTTCTACTTCAGGAATAACTCTATTCTAGGCCTCTTCCTTATTCTCATAATGCCATACTACAAGTGGACTAAGTAGAAATATTTTCATCTATAGATAACGTACAAACCTTAGAACCTCTTGCTCTCATGTTGCTACTTATATACATAATTAAAAGTCAAATAAAAAAAAAAAAGAGCACTGGACTGGGGATTTTGTTTAGTGCTACAGCACTTGCCCAGCATGAGGAAGGCCCTGAGTTCAATCCCCAGAATGCAAACGATAATAATAATAGTAATAATAGGAGTCAAGATTATCACAATATGGGAGAAAGAGAACTACCAGGATTAACATTGAACCCACAAGCACATATTTAGAACCAAGGAGCAGACACATGGAGACCAGTGCATGGGATATCACTAGGAGGAGACATCAAGGGTAGGAACAGCCTTGCTACACTGACTTACTAAGATTCTTGTTAGAACTGTGCCCTAAAATAAGTGTCAAGCAGCAAGCTGAGGAGTCTGTAAAGAGTGGTCAAGGAAATTATCCCTATTCAGGCTCTCAAGGAGTCCTTCTCCATTTATTGGGTTACACTATGTCTACATCAATTAGGAGGCAACTGTGACATACAGACTCATACCAAACACTATATTTTATATACATATACTTGTAGATGGACACAACAACTCTATTTCTATGTGGTGCTGGGGATCAAACCCAGTGCCCCATATGTGCTAGGCAAGCCATCTGTAACTCCATGATATCTTTCATCACATGGCTTACTAGAGCCTACCATTAGTAAATACAAGAATGGCACCAGACAAGGAGTCAAGAAACAGAACCCTGAGAATAAGAAGAAAACCACAGCCAATAAACTTTTCCTGTGTGCATGTGTTTCCCACAAAAAAATAAATCTCTGTTAAATTTGAATAAATGTGTTCCTCCCCTTGGAGCAAGACATATTATCCTTTGTGATGTCACTGTCCTAGAGCCTATGGATCCCTATTTGTACCAGAGCAGGCCAGTTCTGGGGGCACCTGTGTATTCAAACCTGGTGCCCCTCACATCAGATTCTATAGGACTCTGCATTTGTGCTTTGGTCCTCCGTGACCCCCAGCAAAGAGGTTGCTAAGCCCACCTTGCATCTGGGGCCAACACTCCTGCTACTCTCCCTGCCTGGCTTATTTGCCAGGACTTTAATGCAAAAAGAGCTGATGATTTGGGACTCTATGAAAACGTTTCCTTAAATAGACTTGCCTCCACAGGCTCTGTTTGTGCCCCTCCAGATTGAAAAGCAAAAAAATCTTGGGAGACAAGAAAAACACTCCAGAAACCATGGTTGCTTTGCATTTTGCTCAAAGTCAGGAAATGTGTTCCCTGGCTAAAATTTTGCTTTTTGGGTTCCATGGACATCAATCTGAGATCTATTGTACAAAGTCCTGAAACCCACCCATCCCAGGACCACATTGAGGAGGAAAAAAAAAAGAAAAGTTCAAGAAGAAAAGTGCAAGTCCTCAGCCACTCACCCTACTGGCATCATCTCTGTCTTTATGCACTCAGTTTGCACGTGAGCCATCTTCGCATTTCTGCTCTTCACTCAGCCTTCTTTGTCCAGCCTTCTCCCATGGTATCCCATTGTCTGGTGCTCTTGGATGCCAAAGCTCAGGTCTGCTTACCTAGGAAGGAGTAGAAAATGTTTACACCAAGGACTCAGGAAGAGGAAATGTAGGCACCAGGACACTGGTTGTCAGCCTGACTCACTTCCTTCCCAGGTTCCCTGGACTGCTACTCCATATGCAGACCCAGGCTCTAGGCAGGGTGGGCCCACTGGGGGCCTCCATTAGGTGCAGCTCTCAGAGGAGGGAATAGAAGGCTGAAGATTAAACAATCAGTAATCCGTCCTTGCAGCCGTATGACAACTACAGGACAGGCCAGTACTGGTGGTATCTTATCCTCAATCTTGCTGTCCCTAATGTTCCAGGTTTTAAACTAGGACTCTGCATTTATGCTTTCCTCTGGCCAGGTCTCAAACAAATAGGCTGGGAAGCCTAGATTGGTAACTGAACCCTCAGACATCCCAGGGGTCCTCTCTTGCTTAGCTGCTAGGCCTTTCCTCCAGGATGGGCTCAGGAGGTGGGGCTTCTTCAAAGATTTCCTCAAGGTGGCAGTATTGCTCACAAGCACGAACTAGGCTTCTTCCTTCCAGGTGCTCTGCTGCTTCCACTCCAATGTGAAAACAGAAGGAAGACAGACAGACAAGCCAATAATTTCCAGAATTTATGACTCCTTGCATTTTCCTCCTCAATTTGATGTAACATGCTATACATTTAGAATTTTGTTTTTCCATTCCACTGGATACCAAACTGACAAGCAACACATAACACCTGTGTTCCCATCTCCATGAAAGGAAGAAAGTTAGGAAGGATGGAAGGAAAAACAAAATCTGGGAAGTTGGCCACACTGGCCTTGAAATTGAGAACTTCCTGCCTCAGCTGTCTGTACCTGATTCCTTTCATTTGTCATGAGAAACCACACAGGGGCCTGAATCTACTCTTCTTTCATCAGGACTCTGGTCCTTGTGGAACTGAATGTTCCCCAGAATATTGGCCATTCAGATCTTCATTTACACAGTGTTACCCGTCCTGAATTTCCCAAGCATTAAATTTTCTCCTAGGGGAGAATGAAGTCACCCTATGAAAGCAGACAACTGTGGAACCTGCAGAAGCTGGAGATCTTCACTAGCTAACAAATCATGAACCTAAGGGGTCTGCCACTAGGCTATGCTCCAAGATAAGCAGAGAATCTGGTGTACCT
This sequence comes from Glaucomys volans, assembly GCA_020662805.1. Classification (NCBI taxonomy): domain Eukaryota; kingdom Metazoa; phylum Chordata; class Mammalia; order Rodentia; family Sciuridae; genus Glaucomys; species Glaucomys volans. Next base: position 11,630 of record JAJEJO010045136.1, read on the forward strand.
TCTTTCTAGCCTTATGATCTGAATTGGAGGCAATATTATCTGCTGTGCAGATTGAGGTGGGCATGATACTCATGATTACAACTGTATCTATTACTAATGTTATCTCCTCATTGAACATGAGATCAGAATATTTTCCCATGCTATGACATACACTTCCCCTCTTGCGTGTGACTTTATGGGAACTGTATGTGTACATACTGTAGTCTATTCCTTACATTTTATTTTACTTTACATATGTGTGTGTGCTTGTGTGTATGTATTTCTACTTGTAGATGGACACCATGCGTTCATTTTGTTCATTTTGTTTATTTTTTTATGCCCTCCTAGAATAGAACCCACTGCCTCCCATGTGCTAGGTCAGTCATCTGCCACTCCATTGCATATGTCATCACATAACTTGTGATAGTCTCCTTTTGATAACTTTAAGGATGGCACCTAACAAGGAGTGAAGAAACATGGGTGCAGAACAGGCCTGTGCACATAACAAAAGAATGACCAAAAATATTTTCATATATGCGCATAAATTTCCACAAAACATACCTCCCTATTAAATTTGAATTAATGTGTATACTGTTATTGATTTCAGACCACATTTGCATTCTCCACAGGTTGGAGGACAAGATGTATGTGAACATCAACACCCACTCTTGTACATCAACATTCTCAGCATGAAGG
>JAJEJO010045137.1:1683-14711 GCA_020662805.1 Glaucomys volans
ATAGAGGGAAGGGAGGGGTGGGGTTGAGGTTGGGGGGTAAGAATAATAACAGTATGTGTGACAGACATCATTGCCCTGTGTATATGTATGAATGCACAGATGGGGTGACTCTACGTTTTGTACAACCAGAAAAACAATAGCTGTACTCCATTTGTGTTCAATGAATCAAAAAATTAAATAAAAATAAAATTTAAAAAAGACCTAAGCAAATTTCAATTATCCAATATAGTATTAGTAACTATAATCACCATGCTGTACTTTAGATGTCCAGCAGAAGTTCTTCATTTAATGCAATCAAATTTTATGTTAATAATTAGTTTGTTTGATTTCTTTAAGAATAATTTTCTTATTTTTTCTTCTAAAAGCTTTTTAAAACATTTTTCTTTCCCATGTAAATCATTTTTCCACCTGGATTGAGGCATAAAGTACAGGAAAATAGTTATTTCATATGTGATCCAGACCATTTGTTGAATAGCCTTTTATTTTTCCTTTGATCTGCAGATTCACATTCATCATATTTCCCTACATATATGCATATACCTGTGTTTCTGTCTTTTCAATAATTTCATTACATTCATTTTATCGTGTTGATTTCTAGGGAAAATTCTTGTACAAATTATTTCAGCTGCATAATAAACCAGTCTATTTATTCAGGCAAGTCTCCCTAACTCATTCTTCTTTTTCCATAATCTTATTAAGTCTTATCTCCTTTATCTATAGTTTAAATTAGAATAATTAAGAATCATTAAAGACCATATGGATTTCTATTGAAGTTTTCTAAATTTTGAATGATTTGAGAAGAATTTTACCAACTTCATAATATTCCTTTTTCCATAAACCTGGTATATATCTCCACTCAGTTGGATCTTTTAAATTTCTTGCACTAATATAATGTTATCCTTGTACTTTGGAGTAAAATTATTATTAAAATAATGTGGTTTGGATGTGAGGTGTCCCCCAAAAGCTCACATGTGAGACAATGCAGGAAGGTTCAAAGGAGAAATGATTGGGTTGTGAGAGTTTTAACCCAATCAGTTAATTAATCCCTGATGGGATTAATTGAAGTGGTAGGGTGTGGCTGGAGGAGATTGGAATTGGGGCATGACTTTGGGGTATATATTTTGTATCTGGAGAGTGGAGTCTCTCTTTCTCTCTCCCTGCTTCCTGATGATGCAAGCTGCTTCCCTCTGTCATGCTCTTCTGCCTTGAAGTTATGCCTCACCTTGAACCCCAAGGAATGGAGCGGACCTTCTAGGGCTAAGACCTCTGAAACCATGAGCCCTCAAAAAAACTTTTCCTCCTTTATAATTGTGCTGGTCAGATCCTTTAGTCACAGCAGCAAAATAGCTGACTAAAACAAATAAGAAACTGTCTTTTACATTAATGCTTATTTCCCTATTCCCAGTGCTCTTCATTTTTTTGCATAGATTCAAATTTGTTATCACTCTTCAGTTTGAATAACTTTTTTTTCAATATCTATGTATATCATTTCCACTGGCCAAAAATTTGCTAAGCTTTTATTTGAGAACAGTTTACTTCAGTATCATTTTGAAAGGTATTTTATCTGGGTATAGTATTTTATGTTGAGAGCACTTTATAGATGGAAGTTGTTAGATTTGCATAATTTCCAGAAGTCAAATACATGTAATATTTCTTTCACTTCCAGTTGCTTTCAAGATGTCTTTATCTGAATTTTCAACATTTTGACTATTTTAACTTTGCACATATACTGCCCACTTCTCTTATCTCTTTTCTCTTTTTAAAACCACACTTCCATGTTAGATATGTTAGATATGTTAGATATAATAATAGCATTTCCAAGAGTTCTTGAATGCTTTTCTATGTTTTATTTTTCAATTCTTTTTCTCTTTATATTTCTGTTTAGATAATTTCTACTGACTTATCTTCAAGTTTACCATTTATTTCCTCAGAAAGAAGTAGTACCTATCAAAACTGTGGCAATCAACTAAACTATTCCTTAGGTAATTATGGCCTACTTATATATTTGGATCTAAATGTATTATAATTTCCATTAGAATTATTTTTTACCCATGAATTACTAGAAGTATGTTCCTAAAGTTTCAAATATATAGAGAATTTGTAGGTATCTTTTTGGTGATGGTTTCTAACTTAATTGCACTGGAATCGCAGAATGTGATCCACAAGAACAATCCTTTGAAACATGCTGAGATTTACTGTATGGCCCAGTATAATCATTTTCCTCAAAAGTTTCTATGCACATGAAAATAATATGCATATGCTAATTTAGGATTTCATATATATCCATTTGGTAAAACTGGTTAATTTTATTTCCAAATTAATAGCCCTCTTGCTGTTTAAATTTTTATTTATAAGTGCATAGTTGCTCTTCCAACTCCAGTAATGAAAATTTGAATATCTAACTATCATGGGACATTTACCAGTTTTTCCATTTAATCATATCAATTTCTATTTTAGGCATAGTTTAAGCTATTTGCTGCACATATGTCATAATTTTTATAGTTTTCTGAAGGACTGAAAGCTTACTGTTTGTCACTATCAATGCTTTTTGTCTTTTTTTAAATTGTTTTAGTTAGTTATACATGATAGTAGAATGCATTTTGATTCATTGTACACAAATGGAGTGCAACTTTTCATTTTTCTGGTTGTATACAATGTAGAGTCACACTGTTCATGTAATCATATATGTACATAGGGTAATGATGTCTGTCTCATTCCATCATTTTCCCTACCCTGTGCACCCACCCTCTCCCCTCCCCTCATTTCCTACTATACAATCCAAAGTTCCTCAATTCTTCTCTTACCCCCCAGCTCCCCATATGTATCAGCATTCACTTATTAGAGAAAACATTTGGCCTTTGGTTTCTTGGGCTGGCTTATCTTGCTTAGAATGACATTCTCCAACTCCATCCATTTACCTGCAAATGCCATAATTTTATTCTTCTTTATGACTGAGTAATATTCCATTGTGTATATATACCATAGTTTTTTTTATCCATTCATCTATTGAAGGGCATCTAGATTGGTTCCACAATCTAGCTCTTGTGAAGTGAGCAGCTATAAACATTGATGTGGCTGTGTCATTGTAGTATGCTGATTTTAAGTCCTTTGGTATGGGCCAAGAAGTGGGATAGCTGGTTCCATGGTGGATCCAATTCCACGTTTTCTAAGTAATCTCCATACTGCTTTCCAGAGTGGCTGCACCAATTTGTAATCCATCAGCAATGTATGAGTGTACCTTTTTCCCACATACTTGCCAATGCCTATGCTGCTTGTATTCTTGATAATAGCCATTCTAATTGGGATGAGATTAAATTATAGGGTAGTTTTGATTTGCATTTCTCTAATTACTAGATATGTTAAACATTTTTTCATATATTTGTTGATAGATCGTATATCTTCTTCTGTGAAGTGTCTGCTCAGTTCCTTAGCTCATTTATTGATTGGGCTATTTATATTTTTGTTGTTAAGTTTTTTAAGTTCTTTATAAAATCTGGAGATTAGTGTTCTATTTGAAGTGTGTGTGGTAAAGATTTTCCCTCATTCTGTAGGCTCTCTCTTCACATTATTATTGCTTCCTTTGCTGAGAAAAAGCTTTTTACTTTGAATCCATTCTATTTATTGATTCTTGCTTTTATTTCTTTCACTTTGGGAGTCTTGTAAAGGAAGTCTGGTAGTAAGGCAACATGATGAAGATTTAAACCTACTTTTTCTTCTATTTTTTTATTTCTTCAATTTCTAGGTCTCTAGTCCTAATTCCTATGTCCTTGATCCATTTTGAGTTGAGTTTTGTGCAGGATGAGAGATAGGGTTTTAATTTCATTTTACTGCATATGGATTTCCAGTTTTGCCAGCACCATTTGTTGAAAAGGCTATCTTTTCTCCATCGTATGTTTTTGGCACCTTTGTCTAATATGAAACAACTGTATTTATGTGGGTTTGTCTCCATGTCTTCTATTATGTACCATTGGTCTACCTGCCTATTTTGGTGCCAATACCATGCTGTTTTTGTTACTATTGCTCTGTAGTATAGTTTAAGATCTGGTATTGTGAAGACTCCTACTTCACTATTCTTGTTAAGGATTGCTTTGGCTATTCTGGGTCTCATTTTTCCAGATGAACTTCATGATTGCTGTCTTTATATCTATGAGGTAAGTCACTGTGATTTTAATTGGAATTGCATTGAATCTGTATAGTGCTTTTGGTAGGATGGACATTTTTGACAATATTAATTCTGCCTATCCAAGTACATGGGAGATCTTTCCATCTTCTAAGATTTCTTTAATTTCTTTCTTTAGTGTTCTGTAGTTTTCACTGTAGAGATCTCTTACCTCTTTTGTTAGATTGATTCTCAAGTACTCTTTTTAAGCTATTGTGAATGCGGTAGTTTTCCTAATATTTCTTTCAGAGGATTCATCACTTATAAATAGAAATGCATTAGATTTGTGAGTGTTGATTTCATATCTTGATACTTTGTTGAATTCATTTATTAGTTCTAGAAGTTTTCTGGTGGAATTTTTTGGATCTTCTAAATGTAGAATCATGTCATTGACCAATAGTGATAGTTTGAGTTCTTTTCCTATTCATATTCCTTTAATTTCTTTCATTTGTCTAATTGCTCTGGCTAGTATTTCAAGGACTATGTTGAATAGAAGTGGTGAAAGAGGGCTACCCTGTCTTGTTACAGTTTTTAGAGGGAATGCTTTCAATTTTTCTCCATTTAGAATGATGTTGGTCTTGGGCTTAGTGTAGATAGCTTTTATAATGTTGAGATATGTTCCTACTATCCCTAGTTTTAGTAGTGCTTTAAACATGAAGTAGTGCTGTATTTTATCAAATGCTTCTTCTGCATCTATTGAAATGATCATAGATTCTTAACTTTAAATCTATTGAATGAATTATATTTATTGATTTCCAGATGTTGAATCAAACTTGGTATCCCTGGGATGAACCCCACTTGATCATGATGCAATATCTTTTTAATATTTTTTTTGTATGTGATTTACCAGAATTTTGTTAAGAATTTTTGCATCTATCTTCATCAGGGATGTTGGTCTTAAGTTTCTCTTCTTGATGTGTTTTTGTCTGGTTTTGGTATCAGGGTGATATTAGCTTCATATAATGAGTTTGGAAGCGTTCCCTCTTTTTCTATTTCACAGAACACTTTGAGGAGTATTAGCTCTTCTTATGAAGGTCTTGTAAAACTCAGCTGAGAATCCATCTGGTCCTGGGCTTTTCTTGGGTGGTAGGTTTTTGATGGCATCTTCTATTTCATTGCTTGAAATTTATCTGTTTAAATTGTGTATATCATCCTGATTCAGTTTGGGTGGATCTTATGTCTCTAGAAATTTGTCAATACCTTCAAGATTTTTTGTTTTGTTGGAGTATAGATTTTCAAAATAGTCTGTAATTATGTTTTGTATTTCAATAGTGTATGTCATAATGTTTCCTTTTTCTTCACAAATTTTAGTAATTTGAGTTTTCTCTCTCTCTTCATTAGTGTGGCTTACGATTTATTAATTTTGCTTATTCTTTCAAAGAACACAACTTTTTGTTTTGTCAATTTTTTAAATTGTTTCTTTTGTTTCAATTTCATTGATTTCAGCTCTGATTTTAATTATTTCCTGTCTTCTACTTTTGATATTGATCTGTTCTTCTTTTTCTAGGGCTTTCAGATGTAATGTTAGGTCATTTATTTGTTGGCTTTTTATTCTTTTATTGAATGAGCTCAATGCAATGAACTTTCCCCTTAGTTCTGATTTCAGAGAATTCCAGAGATTTTGAAATGTTGTACAGTTGTTCTTGTTACCTCTAAGAAACTTTTATCTCCTCCTTGATGTCTTCTGCTATCCATGCATCATTCAATAGTGTATTATTTAGTCTCCAGGTGTTGAAGTAGAGACTATTTTTATTTTATCATTTATTTCTAATTTAATTCCATTACAATCTATAGAATGCAAGGTGGTATCTCTATTTTTTTTTTTTTTTTTGGTTGGGAGTTTGCTTTGTGGCATAGCATATAGTCTGTTTTAGAGGATTCATGTGCTGCTAAGAAGAAAGTATGTTTGCTTGTTGATGTGATATTCTATATATGTCTGTTAAGTCCAAATTATTGATTGTATTATTGAGCTCTATGGTTTCTTTGTTCAGTTTTTCTTTGGAAGATCTATCCTGTGGTGAGAGAGTTGTGTTAAAGTCACCCAGTGTTATTGTTTTGTGGTCTATTTCATTCCTGAACTTGAGAAGGGTTTGTTTGATGTACATAGATTCTCCATTGTTTGGGGCATAAATACTTATGATCATTATGCCTTGTTGATTTATGATTCCCTTAAGCAGTATGAAATGTCCTTCCTTATCTCTTCTGACTAAATGGTTTGAAGACCATTTTGTCTAATAAGAGGATGGAAATCCCTGCTTGTTTACTGAGTCCATGTGAGTGATATATTTTTTCCCATCCTTTCACCTTCAGTGTGTGAATGTCTTTCCTATGAGATAAGTCTCTCTCTTGAAGGCAGCATATTTTTGGGTCTTTTTTTTTTTTTTCTTTTTTAAATCCAATCTGCCATTCTTTGCCTTTTGATTAATGAGTTTAGGCCATTAACATTCAGGGTTATTACTGAGATATGATTTGTATTCCCAGTCATTTTGGCTTATTTTTGGTTTTTAATTTGACTTGGTTCCTCCTTTGATTGTTTTTTCCTTTAGTGACTTTCATTGTTGTTTTTCATTTCCTCCTCATGGAATATTTTGCTGAAAATGTTGTCTAGTACAGGCTTTCTATTTGTAAACTCTTTTAATTTCTGCTTATCCTGGAAGGTTTTTATTTTGTCATCAAATTTGAAGGTTAGTTTTGAAGGTTAGAATATAAGATTCTTGGTTGGTATCCATGGTCTTTCAAAACTTGGTACATATTGTTCAAGGATCTCCTAGCTTTTAGGGTCTTGGTTGAGAAATCTGCTCATATCCATATTGTTTCCCCCCTATATGTAATCTGATAATTTTCTCTTGTGGCCTTTAAAATTCTACCTTTATTTTGTATGGTGGGTATTTTCATTTAATATTTCTTGACGTGGATCTGTTGTAATTTTGTACTTTGGTGTCCTGTAAGCCTCTTGTATTTGATTTTCCATTTCATTCTTCAGGTTTGGGAAATTTTCTGATATTATTTCATTGAATAGATTGTTCATTCCTTTGGTTTGTATCTCTGTGCCTTCCTCAAACCCAATAATTCTTAAGTTTGGTCTTTTCATGCTATCCCATAGTTCTTGGAGGCTCTGTTCATGATTTCTTTCTATCTTCTCTATTTGGTCAACTTTATTTTCAAGATTAACTATTTTGTTTTCATTGAGGTCTGTCTTCCACATGATCTAGTCTGTTGGTGATGCTTTCTATTGAGTTTTTAATTTGGTTTATTGTTTCCATTATTTCAAGGATTTCTGGGTTTTTTTTTTCAGAATCTCTATTGAAATAATCTTTTGTTTCTTGCATTTGTTATTTTTAACTGTTTATTGAAGTTATCATTAATTGCTTGCATTTGCTCTCATATCATCCTTTACTTCACAGGTCATTTTAATTATGCACATTCTGAACTCCTTTTCTGACACTTCTTCTAGTGTGCTGTCAATGGATTCTATTAATATAGCATCTTGGTTTGTTTGGAGTGTTTTCCTTCCTTGTTTTTTCATGTTGTTAATATATCTTCCCCTCTAGCAGTACAAATTGAAGGTATGGACACTTTCTACCCTATAGATTTAAAGTGTCCCTGCAGGTTTCCAATACCTCACCTTTAAGGGTCAATATTAACAGCACCCAATGCAGAAAATATGCAGCCTTAAACCAAATAGCCCCTATTAAGACATTAGCAGTATTGTGGTAATAAGCAGAGATGATGTGTTCAATTATTATTTACAGCATAAACAGTAGGTTTGCAGTAAGATCTACAATTTCTAATGGTGGACAAAGAGGATGCAGAAGGGGTGTAGGATGTGATGTGAATGAGGTGTGAAGTCATAATGCAGAGATTCTAGATCATAGGAAGAGTGAAAGAGGAATCAAAAGAAGTTGGTGGTTAGTAGGAGAAATGTGAGAAAGAAACTCCAAGGAAACACACAAAATAAGAGGAAAAGAGTTAGCAAAAAAAAAAAAAAATTTACAAAAAAACTGTAATATAATGTTTAAACCTCCCAGTCTTCAGTACCCTGATGCATGAAAAGTACTTGATTTCAAAGATGATGGGGATATGAGAGCAGGGAAGTGAAAAAAAGAAAAAATGGGAAAAAAGAGTCTTAAAGGAAAATTGAACAATTGTTTCTGTTGGAGTTCAATATCTTCTCTGCTTCCCTTCTATTCTGGTAGGTGGGGTTGTCTGGAGGTGCTGATAACTCCACCCTTAAGATGATGAAAGTTACTGAGGTGGGAGGATTATACTTAGACTTCTAGAGACAGGATATAATAATTACCAGTCCCTCTGGAAGACTGCATCCCAGGACTCTCCTTTGGGGTCCACTTGGTGTGATGCTGGAGCCCAGTCTTTGCCCCTTCCCTCACTTGTGGATCCCCCAATTCCTGGTCTATGATTAAGTCTCTAAATTCTCTCTCTCCTGCCTCTGCCCTTTTGACTTCCCAATCAGGGACCTCTCTCCCCAGAGGTACTAAGAGCTGAGCACCAGGACCTGTGTTCCTGTCTTGGAAAGTTGTTCTGTATTGGGTAAATCAGGACCAAGTGTTGAAAGTTGTAGGTCAGTCATGTAGCTACAGGCACTGGGCTGGTTGGTGGCTAGGGGATGTTTGGGAGACTGGGGATTGAGGAGCTAGAGGGCCCTGTTGATTGCCAAACCAGCGGGACCAGATTATTAGTGGAGTCATGGACCAGGCTGATATTGGGTTGTAGTGGGTAACTGGCCCAGGCCTAGATACAAGATAAACTAAGGACACTGTCTGTAAAAGTTAGTGCCTTGGAAAGGGAGAGTGATTCCTGATTTTCAGAGAACCTGATTAGCACCATTCACTCCTTCCTTTTGGATTGTAAAGGACTTTCCCTAGGAACTAACTACTTTCCTTTGAAGTGTAAATGCCTGTAGGAAGGCTCAGCCCAAAGGCCTTGTAAGAGGAGCCAGTCCCCTTATTGCCACTCTGCTTCTACAAACATGCTTCACCCTTGAAAACTTTTACACACAATCATATATCAGTTTTTGAAAGCTTGTGTGCAACCATGTATAATTTTAGACTAGAAAATATATGACCCTAGATAGCCTATAAATGTTGTGAAAAACTGGCAAGAGGTGCTCAGAATGTGGAGTGCTGAACCCCTCTGATCCCACCAGCATAAAATAAAGTTTGGTTTCTCCCACTCTTCAAGTGCTGTTTGCCACTTCTTGTCTGATTCCCACAACAGGGTCCCAGCAAGTGCCGCCCGAGTTTTCTTTGGGATCTCAGTGGGTTCTGGGTTGGATGGCTGCAATCAAGATGCCCTCATACCCTTTTCCCACTTACCAACCCCTTGCAAGGCTCTCTCCTGCCTCTACAGCAAGATGGTGACCATTAACACACCTAGTAGGTATACTTCAGATGCAACCAAGCAAGCAGGGCCCTGGGTGATGATCTTTCAGGTCTTGACTATTATCCCTGGATACAAATGGCCATGGTCCAAGTTGGCAGCAGCAGCAGCAGCAGCAGCTAACTTGTAGGTACCTTGATAATGAGATCCTAGTCTCTGGCAGGTGTCCTAAGATGGCAGCTGCCCCAACGAAAGATGGCAGTGGTGACAGTGGAGATAATCCAAGATGGTGGCAGAGATGCCCCAATGCGTTGGTAAGATGGAGAGCTGCAGCATGGTGCATTCATGCACACTGGAGCACATAGCTGGATCTGCATGGGACAGGTGCCAGGTTCTGCTTTTTGTCTTAAAGTTTATTTTGCTGATATAGTAGCTCCTTTTTGTCAGTGTGAGACTGTTATTTCCTTTTCTATTTTTTATCTTTCTATGTCTTGATATTTCATGTCTTTGTCTTTTAAAAAACTAGATAGTCTCGAGAAGATCCAAGATGGCGGGCTAGAGGAAGGCTGCATTCCTACTTGCTCCGTGGATTCCTACTTGCTCGGGATTCAAACAGCAGGAATATGACTCTCAACGAGATTTTATATTCAAGGCACATATAGGGGGTCCCCAGTCGCCGCTCCGGAGCCAACTCCCCAAGCCCCTGGGATTGCTGACTCCAGAGGGGAGTTGGAACTGCTCTGAGTTTGGTGGCTTCCCTGGCAGAGGGGGTCCATTTCCAGCTTCCTGGGGCCGCCAGCTGCGGAGATCGGGGACTCTGGCGGGGAGTTGGAACTAATACATGCCATTTTGGCGGCTTAACTGGTGGAGAAGTTCCGTTTCCAGCTTCCTTTGGCCTCCAGCTGCTCCTGGAGAGGTCTGCCCAGAGCCCCTGGGATCTCTGACTCCGGAGGGGAGTTGGAACTGCTCTGAGTTTGGCAGCTTCCCTGGCAGAGGGGGTCCATTTCCAGCTTCCTGGGGCTGCCAGCGGTGCCTGGAGTGGTCCGGGGGGAGCTTAGGGCCTTTGGCGCCAGCTTACAGGGTCCCCAGGAGAGAGCAACCACCTGCCACTGCCTGAACCCCCAGCTAGGAGTTCAGGTCAGCCTGGGCTCTCAAGCCCAGTGTCTCCATCACTGAGCACAGTTCTGTGACACCATCCCAACTTGAACTAGTGCCCAGGCCCACACACAGGCCCGGAGTCTACCACCTTGGTGTATCTAATTGTCTATTAACACCAGGCTGCCTCTGCCCAGAAGCATTGATCATTCCCAACCTGGAGGTAGTGGGACAGCACCTTTCTTGGGTCACCGCTTGATCAAGCACCCCTCAAGCAACAGAGGGGAAGATACATAAGCACCATGAGAAAACACGGGAAGAAAGTGTCCCAATTAAACCTAGATGATATATCAAGAGAACCCAAAGACAGCATGGTAGAAGGAATGACAGAAAAGGAGTTCAGAATGTTTATAATTAAAGTGATCCGAGAAGAGAATGATGTGACGAGAGAGCAAATTCAGGCTATGAATAATCAGCTAATAGAGCAATTGCAGGAAGCAAAAAATTACTTCAATAAAGAGATAGAAATTCTGAGAAAAAAACAAACAGAAATTATTGAAGGAAACAAGGAAATGAAGGAAACTATCAACCAAGTTAAAAACTCAATAGACAGCATAATTAACAGAATAGATCACTTGGAAGACAGAACCTCAGACAATGAAGACAAAATATTTAATCTTGAAAACAAAGTTGAACAAACAGAGAAGATGGTTAGGAATCATGAACGAACCCTCCAAGAAATATGGGACATCATGAAAAGACCAAATTTAAGAGTAATCGGGATTGAGGAAGGCACAGAGATAGAAACCAAGGGTATGAATAACCTATTCAAGGAAATATTATCAGAAAATTTCCCTAATATGATGAATGAGATGGAAAATCAATTACAAGAAGCTTACAGGACACCAAATGCACAGAATTACAACAGATCCACACCAAGGCACATTATAATGAAAATGCCTAACATACAAAACAAAGATAGAATTTTAAAGGCGGCGAGAGAAAAGAATCAGATTACCTACAGGGGGAAACCGATACGAATATCAGCAGATTTCTCAGTCCAGACCCTAAAAGCAAGAAGGGCCTGGAACATACTTCAAGCTCTGAAAGAAAACGGATGCCAACCAAGAATCTTATACCCAGCAAAACTTACCTTCAGATTTGATGAAATAAAATCCTTCCATGATAAACAAAAGCTTAAAGAATTCACAAAGAGAAAGCCTGCCCTACAGAACATTCTCAACAAAATATTCGAAGAGGAAGAAACAAAAAATAACAATCTCATTCATCATGGGGAGGAACTACCCTAAAGAAAGAGTCAATCAAAGGAGAAACAAAGTTAAGCTAAAAATCCTAAAAAAGCTAAAATGACAGGGAATACAAGTCATATCTCAATAATAACCCTGCATGTAAATGGCCTAAACTCATCAATCAAAAGACATAGACTGGCAGACTGGATTAAAAAGAAAGACCCAACGATATGCTGCCTTCAAGAGACTCATCTCATAGAAAAACATGCCCACAGACTAAAGGTGAAAGGTTGGGAAAAAGCATACCATGCACACGGACTGAGCAAAAAAGCTGGGGTTTCCATTCTCATTTCAGACAAAGCAGACTTCAAACCAAAGATAGTCAGAAGGGATAAAGAAGGACATTTCATATTGCTTAAAGGTAGCATAAATCAACAGGACATAACAATCATAAATATTTATGCACCAAACAATGGCGCATCCATGTATGTCAATCAGATCCTTCTCAATTTCAGGAATCAAATAGACCAAAACACAATAATACTCGGAGACTTTAACACTCCTCTCTCACCGTTGGACAGATCTTCTAAACAAAAATTGAATAAAGAAACCATAGGGCTCAATGACACAATCGCTAATTTGGACTTAACGGACATATATAGAATATTCCATCCATCAAAAAGCGAATACACATTCTTCTCAGCAGCTCATGGGTCCTTCTCTAAAATAGACCATATGTTATGCCACAAAGCTACTCTTAACAAATACAAAAACATAGAGATACTACCTTGTATACTATCAGATCATAATGGCATGAAATTAGACATCAACAAGAAAGTTAGAAACAGAAACTACTCCAAGACCTGGAGATTAAATAATATGCTATTGAATGATACATGGATAACAGAAGACATTAGGGGGGAAATTAAAAGATTCTTAGAGGTCAACGATAATAAAGATACAACATATCGAAATCTCTGGGATACTATGAAAGCAGTGCTAAGAGGAAAGTTCATTGCAGAGAGTGCATTTAATAAAAGAATGAAAAGTCAACAAATCAATGACCTCACATTACAGCTCAAAGCCCTAGAAAAAGAGGAACAGATCATCACCAAAAGTAGTAGAAGACAGGAAATAATCAAAATCAGAGCTGAAATCAATGAAATTGAAACAAAAGAAACAATTCA
>JAJEJO010045145.1:7122-19244 GCA_020662805.1 Glaucomys volans
GCACAAGGGTCGAATTCCCCTGATGAGCCTCGTGAACTGGGGAGCCGTTGCACCTGGGTGTCGCGGGCCATTGCCACGGGCGAACCCCGGCCGCGGCTCCTCCGTGCTCTGCTGTGGGAGACTTGCTGCTGCCTCGCGGCCGCTCCTGATGCCTCGCGGCAGCTCCTGACGCCCCACCTCAAACCATTCTGTGCCATCCTGGGAGCGAGGGGCTCCCTGAGGTTGGTGCCCAAGGTCAGACACTCTGGAAAGGCATCCGCGTGGGCACGCAGTCCCGTGGCGCCACCTTTCCCGCCTTTCTGTCTCTGTGTGACCATCTCCGTTATGATGAAGGCATTGGTCATTGACTCTAGGGTCACCCTATTCAGTGTGGAGTAGTAATTGGCACAGGGTCCAGCTATACAGACCCCTATCCAGTAAGTCCACACTCACAAGTTCCTAGCAGACATGGACGGGGGCCGCATTCAACCCAGCCCAATGTGGGCAGAGGCAGACATAAGCTCCAGAGTCCACTCGGATTCCTAAATGTCCTCATGATGTCCCTCTCCCACTTCCTGCCCCTCTGTCCTACTGCCTCCAGCCCAGATAGGGGCTGAGCGCAGCCTCCCATGGACAGCAGAGCCCCACAGCCTTGTTAGGCCAGGTCCTTCTCCCGAACACCAACCCCTGCTCTGTGGCTGCCGTGTGCCTCTGCCTCCCTGGTGGAATCCTGACAGGCACAGGGTGGACACCACACAGGATGGCCAGTCCAGAGAAGATGCACTCGCGAGGCAGGCTGACACTCTGTCCTGGGCCCGGGGCTGATGCTTACTCTCTGATGTTGTCCTGACCTGGGCACACACCTCGTGACCTGACATTGCTTCTGCCTCTACCCGGGCACACCCAGGTGTGCTCCCCTGCCCACTGGGACATTGCCACGTCCCTTCATGCCCCGTCTATTCTGCAAGGTAGCTTTGCTGCTGCCCACACCTAGAGGAGAAGTCCACTTGCCTCCCCTGAGATCTGAGGGTGCTTGGGCCAATGAAACTCAGTGAAGATGACTGACTTCAAAGGCTAAACTTCAAGAAGACTTACGGGTTTTGCTCCCTTGAGAAACCACCCACCATGTAAGGTGTCCACGACTAAGAGGCCACCATTGCTGCGAGGAAGCCCAAGCTAGCCACGTAGGTCATGGCCACCAAAAGTATGCAGCTGAGCCCAGCTCTCTGCAAAACGCAGCCAAGTGATGGAGCCAAGGCTGGTCACATGTGGACAGAAAGCTCCACCCAGCCATGTCCTGCCCCAGCTCTGGACCTGTGGCATTGTGGGAGGTGAGGCGACAATATTTTATGGTTTATTGGCTTTGGAGTGACTGGCAGGCAGCAAGGAGTACTGATGCCATCCCTCAGTCCTCTTCTCCGCTACACCTTCCTGCCCCAGAGGTCCCCCAGAGGCAGCCAGGGGATACCAGGCAACCTAGCATCCATCAAACTCCCGAAGCGGGGTCTAGGTGATGTAGCTCAGGGCTGGGTTCACCAGCAGGGGAGACAGAGACAGGCGGCCCTTGAGCCTTCTGAGGAAGTCTGGGTGGCGCATGGCAGGGCTCCTAGTGCCTCCCTGGTGAATCACGAGGCTGATGGGGTCCCGAGACATTGACTGGCTCATCCCTCCCACTCTGACTGAAGTTGGAGGTGGAATCTCTGAAGCCAGCAGAGGTGGACCTGGTGCAGTAAAGGACTGGGTCCGCGGCACGGTCCACCGAGGCCCCCCGTTGGATCACGGGACATTCCCAGCATGGCCCCTCGCCAGCTTACTCCCTACGGGATTCCAGGCCCATCTTTGAACTTTGCACTTCTGAGACTCAGAAAGGGTCAGCCATCCTCTGAGTGTTATCCAGGCCCTGGGGAAGCTTCTGATGCCAGCCTTCCCGGGCCCTGTGGCTGTAGGCGGAGCTGTGCTGACAGGCAGTGGAGCCCCACTGCCGGGGTGCGCCTTCGTCCAGCCTGGCGTCCAGCGTGGCTCGTGGCCTCCTGGGCTCTCATCTGCTTGTTCAGAGCTGGGAAGGGGTAAGACAGCAGCCCATCACAGCAGCCCACAGATGGCCTCTGGTGTGGCACCCGGGGCTTCCTGGAGGCTGTTCTGGCTGCACCTTGAGCCAGCTGAGATGTGGCTGCTGCCCACCTGCACCTTGGGACTCTGGGAGTCTGGATGGGATGGAGCGGAATGTCTGAGGCTCAGCCCCCGCCCCCCTCTCTGTCTCTCTCTCTCACGCCCGCAGTGCTGGGGACAGAACCAAGGGCCTCACGCATTCTAGGCAGGTGTTCTTCCACTGGACCGCAGGCGGCCCTCTGCCCACCCCTAGGCCCTGGAAGTGCAGTGACCTTGGTTCTTGCCTTCACACTGAACGAGGTGTCCCTGCTGTCATCTTGGCAGTCCCCAAATGGCTCTGAAGCCTGCGACCCTTCCCAGCCTCTGTGACCCTTGACTGCTTCTGTGACTCCTCACGCTTGCTTCTCCAGCCCTCCTGCAGCCGCGCCCCTGCTCACCCTGGCCAGCACTCTGCTGTGGAAGACACAGCCAGAGCCCTCGAGCAGAGGACGTCTCCGTCCGCCCAAGCCACTGGGCCAAGTGCAGGTCCCCTGGTCTGCCCGGAGCATGCTGGGTGGACCACTGTTGTTGCTCCCAGTCCCCAAGCTGGGGATCAGGCGTCCATGGGCCACTGCCTTTCCCAGTCTGTTCTGGACTGGGGCCTTTCCTCCAAGTTTCCACTTGCCCATGCTGCTGTCCTCCAGAGTCCTGCTTCTTAGTGACCCCAGTAAGGGCCTCCTCTTCCTCCTGGCTCTGGAGCTTCCATGTCCCCTCCTTTCTGCCCAACTCAGATCACAGGGACGATGGCATGATGATCTGATCACAAGCTCGTCCCCTCTCCAGGGCTCCTGCAGGCTGCCCCTCCTGCCCATTGTCCCCACACATCCACAGACCCTTCCCCTTCAAGCCAAGCTGAGCTGCTTTCAGGGCTCTCCCCACCCTGGGGGCTGGACTCCACTAGTCAGGTCCAGGCCATCTTTTTCCGCTTGACCCATAGGATCACTGTCGTCCCAAATCTCAGTGAGGCTACACCAGTTGGAGCAGATCGAGGACGGCTGGGGAGCTCTCCCTGGAAAGAGTGGCAGCGGGTCCACTCCCCCCAGAACCTAGGGACAGCACAGCAATGGGCCCTTCTCTGTGCCCAGTTGACTCTGTGGAGGGAGGGGGCATGAGGACACAGGGAGCGCCCTGCATAGAGCAGCCGCAGAAGGAGCCGCCGGCAAGGACCCAGGCCTTCCCCTGAGCTCCCATTGCCTTGCTGCCTACCAGGCGAGGAGGGGGCTTCAGGAGGAGGGTGGGAGCCCCCTCCTGGGGTCTGGTGTACAACACGAGTCCAGGGGCTGCCGGGTGAATGAACAAAGGACCCAGTGGAAGGACTGGTGCTCAGAGCAAGAAGAAGGTGGAGGACGCCTTCCTGGTTTGGATTCAAGAGGGAATAAGGGCCTCTTCCTCCAGCCAGGCTGATTGTTCCCGGCCCTTCTGGAATCATCTGGAAGTTGATCCTTTGGAAAACAAATGTTTCAGACATCTCAACAACACAGGCTCTCCAAGTGGGAGCCTGAGCAGATGGCCGGAGGCCTGGAAACTCTCCCCCACGCCCAGATGCTTAAGCCCCCCAATCCTCCTCAGCAGCATCCGTGGGGGACGGAGACCATGGCCAGGAAAGTGTCAGAGCCGCCGGCCACCTGCATGGGCCCCACTCCTGGGCCCTGTCCATTCGGCTTGGCCAGCTCCGGCCTCGGACAGGACATTCCTGAAGGCTGAGGCGCACTGGGGGGCTGGAGTCGGATAGACAGAGCAAGGCCCACCACCACCCAGGCCCTCACTGCTCCGCTCCTGCCCACCCAGCCGCCCCTCTCCCACTGGGGCTCACCAGGAAGTGGGCACTGTCCTTGCTTTCCTTGCCCATGCTGAGGGACCAAGCTGTTCCTTCCTGCTGGACAGGGCCCAGTATCTCCCGTCCTGGGGACCTGGTCCTAGATTTGGGCTGGCTGTGTCGCTGCCCATTCCACTGCAGTCTTCCTCCCACGCAGCTCAGAAGCTCCCAAGGACAAAGTCTCGTCTTGACCTCATCTGTCCCCAGGACCAGGCAGCTCCCTACTGTGGACCAGAAGTGGTTACCAGCCTGAGCAGGTCACCACCTGCAAAGACTCATCCTTGTGTTCTGGGTGGAGAGAAGGGTACCCGGGCTTGGACGTGGGAGGTGGCATCTCTTGGAGGCAGTCTTCGTGGACACCCCCTCCAGCCCCTGCACAGAATCCCCCCCCGTTGGGAGCCCACGGGGTGGTGTCACTTTTGGTCTGGCCCATCGACGTCTCCAGGAGGGTCTCCCACTAGTCCCAGCAGGACGGACAGGATTTCCAGAGGCCTCAGGAGTGCAGAGCCACAAGGTGGCAGGAGCCTGGGTGCCCGCAGCACCCAGAACACAGCCCTCTCCCCATGCCAAATACCCCAGCTGTGGTTTCCAAGATGCACCTGGGTGGCATCCTGCTTCCTGGTGACGGGCAAGGAGACATAGGTGGCATTGGGGCCAGGTAGGAAGAGCTCCTCATCAGGGCACTGGTGCCGGCACTGGCACCTGTGGTTGGGCATCACTGGAGATTCTGGCAGCAAAGCCAGGCACGGCCGGGGAGGGACTGGAGAGGGACGCCCTGAGGAGGTGGCCGTCCTGTGGCCTTGCTACCAGCTCTCAGAAGGCCCATCCCCCTTGGGCCTCAGAGCTGGACCCCGACTGGGCCCTCCCATGCCTCTGGGAGCCGGGCACCAGGAGGAGGGGAGGAGGAGGAGAGGGCCACACGGAGTGGGCAGAGCCCCCGTGTCTGTCTGAGGAGCGGTCAGGCCTGTCCTTCGTCTCGTCCCACATACGGATTTCCACTCAGAATCACTTCAGCTCCAAAGGGCCCCGTGGAGGCCGAGTTCATCCAGGCTCCACTGACGAGTGCTTCCGGGGGGATCCCAGGTTCCCTCATCCCCCTTGTCTGCGCTTCACGCAGGGCCAGTCAGGGGAGGCAGAGCCTCCGTGGTCGTGCCTGGGAGCCGCTGGGCCTGCATGCCCACTGTGGCCTTGCAGGCAGCCCCGTCCCCTCCCAGGCAGGTCCCCCTGGCTGCAGTGTGACTGAGCCGGGTCGGGATCCCTGGAGGCCAGCAGGATCCGGGTGGATGGGCCAGGTCTCTGCAGGCGCAGCTCCAGCCCCGCAGCCCCCGTCTCCTCTCCTGGGTCTCCTCGCATCCGGCTCTGGCGCGGCCATCACCCTCACTGCGGCTTCCAACTGATCAGCCCAGGCCCCCTCCCTCCTCCTCCTGGCTGAGCTGGCTGCAGCCTGTCTTCCCACGGTGGCCCCTCCGTCCGCCCCCGGCCTGCGCCTCACCTCGCCCTGCTGGCTCTTCCCAGGGTCCTGCAGCCTTGGGCTGGCCTTTCCCATGTGGGGCAGGTGGCCCGCAGCAGAGGTCTGTGGCTCTCTTCTCTTCCTGTCACTCTGATCCCTGCACTCCCCGGCCATCTGTGAATGTCCCTGTCCCCTTCATGTGTCCCTGCTGAAGCCTGCTCCACATGGTGACACTTTTGGGCACTTTACTGCTACGGGCTGGAAGGTGACCCCAGATCAGCAGGTTGAAGCCTACCCCCAGCACAGCAGAGGTGGGGGTCCTCGTGGAGATGATCAGGTTCGGATGAGCCCCTCGGGGGCCCTTGTCCCATCTGAATGTGTCCTCATAAGCAAAGGCCATCAGGACAGACACAGGCTGACCACGTGAGGACACGGAGCTGATGGCCAGGAGAGAGGCCTCGGGAGGAGCCAGTCTGTGGCACCTGGACCCTGACTTCTTCTGGAACTTGGGGTGATGGTCTGCCGTCGAAGCCCCCAGACTGTGGAGCTGATCCAGCAGCTACAGTCCTGCGTTGCCTCCGTTTCCCCAGCGTCTGGGGCCTGCTCGGCTTTCTGGGCACGTCGCCCCTCGTCCCCAGCACCTTGAAAATGCCCGTCCACAGGACCCTCCATGGACTCCCTGTGAGCCTTGCCTTGGGGTGGCCACGTGTGGCCCTTGGCCCCTCAGACCCCCATGCTCCGATGCTGGGCAGCCCCTCAGGCCCCTGGGTCAGCCCCCAGGCATGCCCTCTGAGTTCCCCTGTGGGCACAGGATGTCTTGGGACACAGTGTCCAGTGCCCGCTGTGTGCAGCTGGCGGGGTGGTGGGATGTCCAGGAAGGAAAGTGGTCTGGCTGCTGGGCCCAGGGCCTCGCAGACCCCATCTCTCTGAGCGGAGTGGGCTGAGCGGCCTGGGGAGAGGCTGTGGTGAGTGTGAGGCCCCTGCCTCCCTTTCCTTGGGGCACAGGACCCAGCCGTGGCCTGGAATGTAGGCAATGCTCATGGCTTGAGCCCATGGGGAGCTCCGTGGCCCCTCCTAGCTGCACCAGGCCTCAGCAGCACACACTGGACCAGGCAAGGTCCCCAGTCCGTGCGACCCAAGGTCGGAGCCATCTGGAGCACCCCAAGGGGACCTCGTGCCAGCTGGCTTGGGAGCCGACTTTGGGGCCAGGTGCTGGGTGTGCCGTGGCTGCTGGAAGACCCACGCTGTTCACTCAGCCTCACATCTGCCCTG
Organism: Glaucomys volans; assembly: GCA_020662805.1. Lineage (NCBI taxonomy): Eukaryota > Metazoa > Chordata > Mammalia > Rodentia > Sciuridae > Glaucomys > Glaucomys volans. The sequence continues at coordinate 13,788 of JAJEJO010045145.1, forward strand.
CTGAGCTCCCTGGCCCCCTCTCTCCCTATGTCCCTGGAACACAGCAGTCCCCTCCCCTTGAGGAGAGCTAGGTCTCTGAGGGTGACCCTGGCCCCTCCGTCCTGCAGCTGACCACCCACCCCCTTGCCTGTTTCTCTTTCCTACGGGCTTCCTCTAGCTTTATTGTTTTAAGTTGGTGGTTGGGCCAACAGCCAGCTTGAATTTCACCCTTGCCCCCTCCTCCTCCTGCTCCTCCTTCTCCTCCTCCTCCTCTTCCTCACCCCGTTTCTGCCTGGGTCCAGGGGTGGCCACTGGGTAAAGCTGGGCTAGGGAGCTTGGTGCCCAGGCAAAAGAGCCTTAGAAAAATGAGAAGAGAAAATAATAAATCTCTCCCCTCTCGACTCCCCCTTCCCCTCCTGTCATAAAACAAGGAATTTATTTTTCACGTGCGCTCAGGGCTGCGAACCGCGGCGGTCCTCCCGCGGCGCTGGGCTGGCCGACTGAGCTCTGGGGTTTATTTTGGGGGTGGGCGGTGGGAGGTGGGGGATGGAAGGTTAGGAGAGTGTTTGTTTTCTATTGCTTTTGCAAAAGAGGAGGGGGAGGGCTTCATGGAGGCCAAACTGGGACCCCCTCCCCTTCCCTCCCCACTCTGGAGGCTGGGGAGAAGGAGCAGAGCCGGGGGCTGCATCTCCCCCTCAGCTCCTTTTCCCTTTTAGGGGCTGAGGTTAAACAGAGGGCAAGAGGGGCCTGTGACCTCTGCCCTCTGACATCTTTGAACTCCGGAGTCTTTGATGTCCTAGCGTGTCCACACCCTCTTCCAAAGCCACGGAGTGGGGCTGGGCTCTGCAAGAGCCGGACCCTCTAGAATTGCCCCCTGGAGACCTGTAGCCAAGCTGGGGGCCCTCGGCCTGGCTGAGCCAGAGCTCCAGGTGCCCATGCCTCTGCCTGCACCCCACCTGTGCAGCTGTCCTCGGCTACCTTCTCCCTGGCCCCGCTGGAAGGCCCACTGGCCTCCGTACTCTAGCTCCTGACCTGGCTCCCATCCTGGCTGCTTCAGGAACCGCTCCGGCGGGCAGTGGGGGCACCAACCACGGGTCGGGTGTATGGGGGTGTGGATTGGGTGCCCAGCTCCCCCCTGCCCTCTCTGCCCTCTCCAAAGCAGAGCTTCCTCCTGGCCTGCAGGCATTCCATGGGCCTTGCCCACTGGGGCCTCCTCTGCCCGGTGGGGAAGCACAGACGGGCTAGCTCCTTGGGTTGCCAACTTCCGTCTTCAGATAGCAGGAGAAGGCCTTGCCCAGATCTCCCCAGTCTCTGGCTGGGGCTGGGGGTCCCTGAGTGGCCAAAGAACCAGCCTGTGTGGAGGGGCGGGATGACCCCGGCCTCACGTGGACTGGGCCTGCCCAGCGGCCCTGTCCTTCTGGCTCACTCATCCCTGCTCCTGTCCCCTGACGGAACAGGCTCCGTGTGGGGACAGACAAGCCATGTGGCCCCGTGGGCTGGGGCTACAGGGTCTCTCCTGGGTCCTCAGGGCGTAGCCAGTGGGGTGGAGAGGGCCTTGACAGTAGGGTGGACGCTGCTCCCACCCCAGTATGCTCTGTTCCTGCCGTTCTGCTTCCTGCCGGCTCCTCCCTGTTCCTCTCAGCGCCCCGCCTTGCCTGCTGTCTGTTCCAGGCCCACCTGGGTCAGCGTTTGGGTCCTCCAGCTGCCCCTTTCCATGGGAGTGTGTGCACTGGGTCCTGGTGGGCGCCAGCCCTGCCGGGTGGGCCTGGGTCTGAACTCCCCCGACGGTCTCCATCCCCCAGGCTGCCCTGAATAGACCGATAGACGGGGCCTGGAGGGTGGGCAGAGGCTGGGGTGGGCCTCTCAGGCGCAGAAGACCCGCGGCCTCCTGCCCCACGCACCCTCACCCGCAAGCCCAGCTCTGCCGGTCCCTGAGGGGCCTGGCCATTAGCTCCGTGATCACAGGTGCTGCAGATGCAGCTCGGAGCCCCTCGAGTGACTGATTCGGCACGCAGCCTTATTGACTAGGGCCAGTTTTCCACGGGGGCGGGTCAGGCAGCGCCTTGGCCTCCAGGAATCTTGGGTCTAGGGAGGCAGCTGCCTATCCAGTGCCTCTGGGCAGACCTTGGGGTCTCCCTCTCCCCTCCACCAGGGGTTCCTTGCGAGAGCCCGCAGTCTGGCAGGAGGCAGTGTCTGCCCTGGGAGGGACCTGGCCTGAGGGAGAGGAAGTCCCCACACTGTGAGAGGTCTGGGGGACAGTCCCAGTCTTAGTGGAAGGCAGTCCCCACCCCAGGGAGACCCTGCGCAGAAGACTGAATGGCCACCAAGCCTGTGTGTGCAGGGGGCAGGGGCCTGGCAGCAGGGCTGGTGGGCACAGTGGACACAAAACTGTGAGCCTGGGTAGGCCTGGGTCTCCCTCCCCATTGGCCTTTCTCCTTCAGAGAGGCAGATTGCCGGGGGCAGGGGGCGTGAAGATCCAAGGAGCAGCCTAGAGACCTGGATGGGCTGGGTGGGGGCGCTTGGCCCTGACCCCAGGCCAGTGCTTCCCTGTGAGTACCTGGTGGCCCCACCCCTCTGGCCACTCTGAGGCAGAGGCCCCGGGACCCCTGCTGCGTTTTCCTGCTGGCCTCTCTATAGCTCTTGGGCCGAGCAGCTCCTGAGAGTGGCTTCCAGCCCTGTCCACGTGTCCATGGACCCCACCCCATCCTAAACCAGGCAGATGGGGGATAAGGAGGGGAGGGGACACATCTGGGGCAAGGGCGAGTCCAGGTAGGGAGCAGTTGCTTGGGGAGCCAGAGACCCTCCCCATTCCAGGAGGGCCCCCTTCCCTGAGAACAGTTTTCCCCTCCTGGAGGACAGGCAGCTACTTGGGGATCGTGCTAATTTCTGGGGGTCACCTTGATCACAGACTACAAAAGCAGACTGACCATGGTTTCCCTGGGGGTCACCAGGATGCTCTGTCTTTCTCTAGCCCACGCAGGAGGGGCCCTGGGCCCGAGTATGAAAGCCAAGACACGGGGCATTTGAAAAGAGCAGGCTCCGCGTGGGGAAGGGGCAGGGTGACTGTGGGGTGGGTGTGGGCAGCCATGGGGAGGCCCAGGCCAAGGGTCGAAGGCAAACACTCCCCCAGCCAGGTACTAAGGCCGGGCTGCCCTCCTGGTTGGTCCTCTCAGGGCGTCTGTCCCTCCAGCAGCCCCTGCCATTCCCTCCTGCATCCCTGCCTGGCCAGCTGGCCATGGGGAGGGTGCTAGGCTCACTCTGAGATGAGGAGGTGGTGAAGAAAGCTGGCCCTAGCCAGGGCCGAGGCCTCCGCAGAGCTGGCCGCAGGGCAGGGAGCAGCTTGGGAGGCCTCCCCTGGCCCCCACGCTGATCTGGGCTGCAGTCGGTGGAACCGGGAAGACCAGGGGTGATGGGCTGGGCGGTGCCTCTCCGTGTGCGTGAGTCAGGCTAGGCAGAGGGAGGACACGCATGACAGCATGGGGCAGGCATCCAAGACACGGTGGGTCCAGGAGGTGTGGACCACCCCGTGGACTTGGACAGGGCACTGAAGCCGAGACCCTTCAGGGGGATAGTGCAGATCGTGGGTCCCAGTTCTCAACGCCTCTCTGTCCTCTGCTAGCAAAGTACAGCACAGGGGCCTCCGGGTCTCCTGGTCACCCTCCACTCAGTCACGGGGGCCCGGAGGCCTCCTGCCCTACGTGAGGAGGTCCCCTCCCTGGGGTTCCACGAGCAGGCCTGGCCAGGAGAGCCAGCAGAGGAGGATGTAGCACCCGGGGTCTCCCTCTCCAGCCGGAGCAGCAGCTGGGCCCTCGCCCCACACGGCAGGATCTCCTCCCGTCCCTTTAATGACTAATAAAAGGGGCTGTAAACCTGGAGTGCAGTCTACACCTGCGAACGGCTCCTGGTAATGGTGCCACTTACACAGGTGCCGCTTGGCCAGGAGTGTGGGGGGAGAGGGGAGCCAGCCCGCTCGGACACTGGCAGCTGCAGGTCCACCCAGGGGTGAGGCAAACCCGCATGCCTCTCACTGCGGGCGCCAGCCTCTCTAGGACCAGCAGAGGCCGGGTCAGGAGGCCCCGGACAGAGGAGAGGGGAGTCCTCTGTGCAGGGCCACCTGGCGATGGCCTGCCCTGCCCAGGCTCTGACTCCCCGAAGGACACCTTCCCAGCATGTGGCTCTGGGTTCAGGGCATCGATGGCCTCCTGTTGCCTGCCTCCTGGGGGTGACTGGGGTGGAACTGTGGCCTTCTCCCTGTTCCCTCTACGTGGCATGCCCTTGAATCTGGGGGCTTGGTTTTCTCATCTGGCTCTTGGGCATCAGGCCTGCAGGTCCAGGAGAAGCCCACTGTTCCAGGTTGTGCCCCTTCCTCACTGAGGCCCCAAGCCTGCAGGCCGCTGTGGCCCTGTGTTCCCCCCACCGCCTGCCAAGCCAGGGCAGGGAGATGTCAGGCCCCAGGCTGCGGATGGACGGCGTGGGAGGTGGGAGGCCCCGCTGGGTCCTCAGCCGTGACCGTCTCCTCTGGCAGAGCCCACAGGAAGGCTCTGGGGATTAACTCTTGTTTTCCCTTCTCCCCAACATGCTCTGTCTCGCAGGAGGTGGCCCTGCGAGGACCTGTCACCTTTTAAGGTTGATTTCCTATTAAGATTCCTCTGTTCAGAGAGCGTCTGATGGAATGTGCTGTTAGCTAATCCCACCAGCAGAGCCGGCAGGCGCCCGCCGTGCAGGGAGAGTGACAGGTAGAAGGGACCCGCCTGGGGCTGCGGGCCTTGGAGGGACTTTGAAGGAGCGTTCCCTGCCCGATGCGTCAGTGAAGGGGTAGAAGGCCTCGGGCACCTCAGGTCTGCTGCCTTGTTTGAACAGAATGGAATATTTTCTTCTTCATAAGATCCCTGGGAAGGATGGCCCACTCCTGTCCTCAGGGGCCCCACCTCCACAGGAGGCCTCTTGCCAGCCACGCTGCAGGCGGCCATGCTGCCCGAGCGGGGCCCAGCGTGGGCCAGGCCGTCGGCCCTGGCTTGGAGGACAGTGCTCCCTGTGTGGTCTGATGGCCATGGTGCAAAGACCCCCGTCCTGGCCAACAGCACGCCAACCAGGGAGAGGAGTGGCACTGGGGTCCTGGGCAGCTCCAGTGTCACATGAGTGAGCAGAGGTGCATGGGCGCTCTGTGGGCCTGCAGGCTCCCTCATGGTGGCCAGGTCAGCCCTGGTGTCTCGCTGGCCTCCTTGCTGCCTCCCTGTGCAGGTCACTGTGGCCACAGGCCCTGTGGCCTAGCCCTGGCCACTTGTCCACGGTGGGCTGCTCCTGGCGCCAGTCCCCTTGGCCTGCAGCCTTGCACAGCCAGGCCCTGGAGAAGAGTCTGGTGGAATCCAAGCAGGGACAGGGTCTGAGGGGACTCCATGCCCTGCCAGACAGGCCCTTGGGGTCTGACCAGGCAGGGGCTCCCCATGAGGCCCCTGGCCCTCCTCACACAGGCGCTAA
>JAJEJO010045148.1:0-10025 GCA_020662805.1 Glaucomys volans
CATGATGACCTGTTCCTCTTTTTCTAGGGCTTTGAGCTGTAATATGAGGTAGTGGATTTGTTGACTTTTCATTCTTTTTTTGAATACACTCCATGCAATGATTTTTCCTCTTTGCACTGCTTTCATAATATCCCAGAGATTCTGATATGTTGTATCTTTGTTCTCATTTACCTCTAAGAATTTTTTATTTCCCCCCTTTTGTCTTCTGTTATCCATGCATCATAGAATATCATATTAATTAATCTACAGGTGTTGGAGTAGTTTCTCTTTTTAACTTTATCATTGATTTCTAATATCATTCCATTATGATCTGATAGAATACAAAGTAGTATCTCTATGTTTTTGTATTTGCTAAGAGTAGCTTTGTGGCATAACATATGTTCTATTTTAGAGAGGGATCCAGGAGCTGCTGGCTAGAAAGTGTATCGCTGTTTGATTGATGGCATATTCTATATATATCTGTTATGTTTAAATTAGAAATTGTGTCATTGAGTTTTATGGATTCTTTGTTCAATTTTTGCTTGGAAGATCTGTCCAATGGTGAAAGAGGAGTGTTAAAGTCTCCCAGTATTATTGTGTTTTGGTCTACTTGGTTCCTGGAATTGAGAAGGATCTGATTGACGTACATGGATGCACCAATGTTTGGTGCATAATTATTTATGATTGTTATGTCTTGCTGATTTATGCTTCCTTTAAGCAGTATGAAATGTCCTTCTTTATCCCTTCTGACTAACTTTGGCTTGAAATCTGGTTTATCTGAAATGAGGATGGAAATTCCTGAGTCTCTACTAAGTCCTTGTGCATGGTATGTTTTTTTCCAATCTTTCACCATTAGTCTGTGGGCATGTTTTTCTATGAGATGTGTCTCTTGAAGGCAGAATATTGTTGGGTCTTTCTTTTTAATCCAGTCTGCCAGTCTATGTCTTTTTTTTGATGAATTTAGGCCATTTACATTTAGGGTTATTATTGAGATATGACTTGAATTCCGGGTCATTTTGACTTTTTTATGAATTTTAATCTTACTCAGGTTTTCCTTTAATTGATTGCTCCTTTAGGGTAATTCTTCCCTTTGCTGACTTACATTGTTGTTTCTCAAATCTTTCTCTTGGAATATTTTGCTGAAGATTTTCTGTAGGGCAGTTTTTCTATTTGTGAATTGTTTTAGCTTATGTTTATCATGGAAGGATTTTATTTCATCTTCAAATCTGAAGATAAGTTTTGCTGGGTTGAAGATTCTTGGTTGGCATCCATTTTCTATCAATGCTTGGAATATGTTGTTCCAGGCCCTTCTTGCTTTTAGGGTCTGGACTGAGAAATCTGCTGATATTCATATTGGTTTCCCCCTCTATGCAATCTGATGTTTTTCTCTTGCAGCCTTTAAAATTCTATCTTTGTTTTGTATGTTAGATATTTTCATTATAATGTGTTTGGGTGTGGGTCTGTTGTGATTTTGTGCATTTGGTGTCCTATAAGTGTCTTGAATTTGATTTTCCATTTCACTCATCAGATTTGGAAATTTTCGTATATTATTTCATTGAATAGATTATTCATTCCTTTGGTTTGTGTCTCTGTGCCTTCCTCAATCCCAATAACTCTTAAATTTAGTATTTTCATGATGTCCCATAACTCTTGGAGTTTCTGTTCATGATTTCTTACCATCCTTTCTGTCTGGTTGAGTTTGTTTTCAAGATTAAATATTTTGTCTTCATTGTCTGAGGTTCTGTCTTCCAAGTGATTTAGTCTGTTGGTTAAGCTTTCTATTGAGTTTTTAATTTGGGTTATTGTAACATTCATTTCAAGTATTTCTGTTTTTTTTTTCACAATCTCTATCTCTGTATTGAAATGATCTTTTGCTTCCTGCAGTTGCTGTTTTAGCATTGCCTGCATTTGCTCTCTTGACTCCTTTTTCACTTCTCAGATCATTTTAATTATGTACAACTCCCTTTCTGACAATTCTTCTGCCATGTTGTCATTGGGCTCTTTTGGTATAGTGTCTGGGTTTTTTGGGATGTTTACTTCCCATGTTTTCTCATGTTGCTAGTGTATCTTCCCCTCTAGTAGTGTGAATCCTATGTATTGAAGTTTCCCCTTAAATTCCTATAGGATTCCTGCCTATTTTGCACTACCTCCACTTGAATTGAGAGATCAATATTGTCAGCAAACCATATAAACAATGTGTCCTTAATCCAAATATTCCCTATTAAGATATTAACAGTGTTGTCTTAGTAAACAGAGATGACTTCAAATTATTATCTACAGCATAACCAGTAAGTTTACAATAAGGACTGCAAATCCTAATGTTGGACAGGGAGTATGAGTAGGGATATTGGACAAAACATTAATGAAATAAGAAATGAGTCTATAGATATACTATGTCATACAAATAGTGGAAGTTTAATTAAAGAAATCAGCTGTTTGGATAAGGAAAAAATGATTCTGCAGGAAAATGAATATATAAGAGGGAGATAGAGTGGTAAGCATGATAATGAAAGAAAAAGGTAGGAATATATTGGGTATTTTAGGAATAATGGTAGTTTTACAATTAATTTTAAAAAACGTTGTGTGATGAAAATATACTGTACAATTCAAACATCTTATTTTTCAGTGGCCTGATGATCAAGAGGTGCTTGATCATGCATGACCCAAGACGGGTGCTGTCCCACTCCCACTAGGTTGGGAATGATCAATGCTTCTGGGCAGAAGCAGCGTGGTGTTGATAGTTGATCAGATGCAGCACAGGTGCTAGACACCGGGCCAGGGTGTTGGCCTGGGCACTAGACCAAATTGGGGTGGGGGCACAGAACTGTGCTCCTTGATGGAGACACTGGGCTTGATAGCCCAGTAAGTCCTGAACTCGGCATTGGGGATTAAGGCTGCTGCAGGTGGTCTCTCTTTCCTCGGGAATCTGTAAAGTGGCACTGAAGGGCCTAAGTTCCCCCTGGGTCTGAGGACTCCGACTGCCGCAGGCTGGAGCTCTCTCCAGGAGATGCCGTGAAGTGGCGCCAGAAGACCAGAGCTCCTCTCTGGGGATTCAGGTAGCTGCAGGTGGTTGCTCTCTCCCGGGGGAAGGTGTAAAATGGCACCAATGGACCTAAGATCCCCACTGGGGTAGGGGACTCCAGCTGCAGCAGGCTGGAGCTCTCTTCAGGATCCACCACAAAAATCTTATGAAGTATTTTGCAACTATGTTCTCAGGCAGATTTCTGTATAGTTTTCTTTGTGTACTGTGTCCTTATGTGGTTTTAGTAGCAATGTTATACCAGTGCCATTAAATGACATTTGAAGAAATTTCCTTCTCTTTCTGTTTCATGCAGCAATTGGAGAAACAATGATATTTGTTTTATAAATGCATGGTAGAACTCACTGGAGGTTGCACCTGGTCTTCCACTTTTCCATTTTAGATGACATAAACAAAAGTCATTTATAGTTTAGCCCAGTGGTGTACACCTGTAATCCCAGCAGCTTGGGAGACTGAGGCAGGAGGATGGCAGGTTCAAAGTTGGCCTTCACAACTCAGAGAGGCCCTGTCTCAAATAAAATATTCAAAAGGGCTGGAGATGTGGCTCAGTGGTTAAATGTCACTGAGTTCAATCCCCATTATATATAAAAATCATTTTTCTTCCTGCTTTAAAATTATCTTAATAGTGTGTTCACCATTACATATAAATGCATGTGCATAACATCATTTGATGAGTCTAATTTCTCAGTGCATCAGTTTTCCTTCACCTCCTCCCTTTCTGCAAGCCTCTATTGTGTCCTTCTCCCTTCTCTTTTTCTAAGATCCCCTTCTCTTCATTCCATTTTCTTTCTATCCTTCACATAGTAAACACTTGACCCTTTACTTTGTGAGTCTGCATTATTTCACTCTGCATCATGCCCTCCAATTTCATTCATTTCCCATAAATGACATAATTCCATTCTTTATGACTGAGTGGAATGAGTACACTGTTGAAGAGATGTGTAGATGCTATTACCTGCGAATATCACCTAACAGCACACAGAAGCTCCCATGTTCAGTTCCAGGATTACGTTGTGTGAACCAGAAACCAGAGACCCAGGGAAGAGAAGGTATTATCTGAAGCATGTAGGGGCCTCCCATCTATAATTTTGACTGCTTGTACATTCATTGAGCAGCCTGGCCACATCTAAGTGCCTTTCATTGTTTGTGATCACTACTAATCTGTCTCTGTGGCCCAGAATTCCATGACAATTTTGTGCCTAAGAGTTAGCCTGAAGGTGAAAACTCACCATCCTCCAGGTGTTAGGTGTAGGAATCAGATCCTTCCTATGGTCAGACTAAGACAGTGTACCATCTTGCTGTGTCCTCACAGGGTAAAATGAGTTTTCTTTGGGGGGGCTTTTTTTTCTTAAAGGATAATAATTCCATTCATGTGGTTCTACCCCCATGACATAATTACCTCGATGGCCTCACTTCTCATCATCAGTATGCAGTTTAGGATTTCAATATACAAATTTTGGGAAGACATAAATATTCAGACCATAGTAAAAAGTGATGTCCTTACATTGGTTGGGTATAATGTAAGTGCATGATGTGTTACTTCAGGGAATCTTCCCCTCCCCTTCCTGCATCCCTGAGGACATGTGCACCCTTAAGTTGTCCTCAGGAGACAATCTATTATTGTATCTAATGTAACAGCATTTGGGCAACTGCCCTGGGGGTTAGGAATGAGTCTGACAGCTGAGTGGTTATTAGCCCATATCTTCAAGGACTTTACATTCTTGGCAGTTGGGTAATCAAGACCCAGCCCCCAAGGGGTAAGGAGAGGGTCACCAGAAGAGGTAAATGGATCAACCTTTCCCCTGGTCTTGGGATAATGGCAAAGTCAGGAAGACACTTGGACATGGAAGTTACATACTGTGCCACAATGGAAGATGGAGCAGGATGTTGGCCTTGGATTGACATGAGAGATTTTGTTTCTGCCCAGGCTCATACTAAGCTACCAGGACATTAAAAGCTCTACTGAGGAGTCTTTGATTGGTCATTTTACCCCATGTGTGTATAACCAAACTTTTAGAAGCAGGACCTGGCAGTAACTGTCAAGTCCTCTCTGTGTTCTGGGCATTCAACTCTAAAAGAATCCTGCAGTGTATATTAATAGTGACATCTGTGTACTCAACATGCTGGTCATTCTTGTTCAGAAGTAGGCCCTGCCCTTGTGTCCTTCAGTCTAGTGGAGGAAGCATGGAACCTAAGTGGTTCCTGGCTGTACTGACAGTAGAAATTGGTAAAGGATCCTTGCATGTTTTATTTCCAAGTCCTAACCAATCCTATTACTTCACAGCCAGGATTGCTACATCAGATAGTAGAGTAGGTCTCAGACACTGCATTTATAAAAACTTTCAGGGTGGTTTTCAGTTGTAGTGACCAGTATGGAAGAAATGTTAATGTACTTAGGTCTGGAGTGGATCAGCATGCATTTGAATTCTGGCTTTTTGTATAATTGTAGAACCTTGAATAAAATTTTAACCTCTGTGAGCCTCTGTCTGCTCATCTGTAAGATGGGGCTGATGTCACTTGCTTCCCAAGGATATAATGAAAGTTAGCTGAAGTCATTGATAGTAGGTACTTGGTGTGTAGTAAGTGTTCCCTAAGTCATGGTATGACAGGCCTTTGTGTTTTCACTTCACTGGTGGCACCCCAGAATCACTCTGTGTCTGTCCCAGGCACTTCATAAAATATCTTTAAGTGAATAAGTAGACATAAACGTGATGAAGTCATATCAGTGACTTTGAATAAAAATATTGTCTTTTCTATGACTTGAAAAACTACATTTCCCATCTTCCTTTGCAGGTTGGAAGGCCATGATAATGTTCTGGCCAATAAGACATAGATGGGGGGAGGTGGACCCAGTGAAAGACATCAGGCACAGCACAGCGCACAGTCAGGTGAGAGGTCCCCACTCTGGACATTGGCCCAGAGCACACCCATGGGTCCTCCACACTGGTGGAGGCGAGAGTCTTCAGCATGGGAAGTGGGCACTGAGGAGAGGACACTTGTGTCATCCTCTCCTGGGGGCCTAGCCCAGAGGCCAGCATTCAGCTCAGCCAAGTCCTGTGAGAATTCCAGGTCCAGGGAGGTGGACCTAGTGACAGACATCAGGCACAACCCAGCGCAAATGGGTGAGAGTTCCCCAACCACAACATAGGCCCAGAGTGCTCCTGTGAGACCCCTGTGGGGCAGCAGGCACAGTGCAGAAGCGGGAGCCTTCAGCATGGGAGAAGCAAGCACAGAGTGCACACTTAAGGCTCCAATGCTGGGAGGCTGAGCTCAGAGGCTAAGTCTAACTCCAGCCTGGCCTCAGCCCACAGTCTAGTGTTACTGGAGACTAGGAGGTGAGAAATTGGAAACCTGCAGGGACACCACTTGTTTTAAGGGGCAAAGCTACTATACCTCAGATTCTCACAGATAGAAGGGAAGATACATGAACGAGATGAGAAAATGGGGGAAGAAAGTGTCTCAAGCAAACCTAGAAACTGCATCAACAGAATCCAGTGATAACATGGTAGAAGAAATGTCAGAAAGGGAGTTCAGAATGTCCATAATTAAAATGATCAGAGAAGCAAATGATGAGATGAGAGAGAAAATGCAGGAAATGAATGGTTGCACCAATCAACAGTTTAATGAACAGATGCAGAAAGCAGAAGATCATTTCAATAAAGAGATAGAGATGTTGAAAACAAACCAAACAGAAATCCTTGAAATTAAGGAAACAATAAACCAAATTAAGAACTCAACAGACAGCATAAGCAGCAGGTTAGATCACCTGGAGGATAGAACATTAGACATTGAAGACAAAATATTTAATCTTGAAAACATAGTTGACCAAACAGAGAAGATGGTAAGAATTCATGAACAAAGCCTACAAGAATTCTGGGATATAATGAAAATAACAAATTTAAGAATTATTGGGATTGAGGAAGGCACAGAGATATAAACCAAAGGAATGAATAATCTATTCAATGAAATAATGTCAGAAAACTTCCCACATCTGAAGAATGAAATGGAAAATCAAATACAAGAGGCTTACAGGACACCAAATGTACAAAACTAAAACAGATCAACACCAAGGCATATTATAATGGAAGTTCCTAACATACAAAATAAAGATAGAATTTTAAAGGCTGCGAGAGAAAAAAATCAACTTACATTCAAGGGGAAATAAATATGGTTTTCAACAGATTTCCCAACAGAGACCCTAAAAGCAAGAAGGGCCTGGAATAATGTATTCCAAGCCCTGAAAGAAAATGGATGCCAACCAAGAATCTTATACCCAGCAAAACTCACATTCAGATTTGAAGATGAAATAAAATTCTTTGATGACAAACAAAAGCTAAAGGAAATTACAAATAGAAATCCAGCACTACAGAACATTCTCGGCAAAATATTCCATGAGGAAGAAATGAAGATCAACAAGATCAACCAGCATAGGAATGAACTACCCTAATGGAATAGCCAAATAAAGGAGAAACCAAGTCAAGTTTAAAACAAAAAATAAGCCATAATGATTGCGAATACAAATCATATCTCAATAATAACCCTGAATGTTAATGGCCTGAACTCATCAATCAAAAGACATAGACTGTTTGATTGGATTAAAAAGAAAGATCCAACAATATGCTGCCTCCAAGAGAAACATATCATAGAAAAAGATACCCACAGAGTAAAGGTAAAAGGATGGGGCACAGACTCAGTAAAAAAGCAGGGGTTTCCATCCTCATATCAGATAAAGTGAACTTCATGACAAAATTAATTAGATGGGATAGTGAAAGATATTTCAATCTCCTTAAGGGAAGCATAAATCAGCAAGAGATAACATTCATAAATATTTATGCCCAAAACAACAGTACATCCATGTAACTCAATCAAATTCTTCTCAACTCCAGGAACCAAATAGACCAAAACACAATAATACTGGGGGCCTTTAACACACCCCTCTCACCATTGGACAGATATTCCAAGCAAAAACTGAATGAAGAAACTTTAGAAATCAATGACACAATCACTAATTTAGACTTAAGAGACCTATATAGATTATTTTATCCATCAAGAAGTAAATATACATACTTCTCAGCAGCACATGGATCCCTTTCTAAAATAGACCATATGTTATGCCACAAAGCTACTCTTAGCAAATGCAAAAAGATAGAGATACTACCTTGTATTCTATCAGACCATAATGGAATGAAATAAGAAATCAATGAGAAAATAAAAAACAGAAATTACTCCAACACCTGGAGATTAAATAATATGCTGTTGAATGATGCATGGATAACTGAAGACATCAGGGGGGAAATAAACAAAATTCTTACAGATCAATAAGAACAATGATACAACATATCAAAATCTCTGGGATACTATGAAAGCAGTGATAAGAAGAAAATTCATTGCATGGAGTGCATTCAATAAAAGGATGAAAAGTAAACAAATGACCTCACATTACAACTTAAAGGCCTAGAAGAAGAACAGTACAACATCAAAAGTAGTAAAGGACAGGAAATAATTAAAGTCAAAGCTGAAATCAATGAAATTGAAACAAAAGAAACAATTCAAAAAAATTGACAAAACAAAAAGTTGGTTCTTTGAAAAAATAAACAAAAATAAACCCTTAGCCACTAATGAAGAGGAGAGAGATAACTGAAATTATTAAAATTTGTGATGAAAAAGGAAATTTTACAACAAATTGTAATGAAATACAAAACATAATGAGAAGCTATTTTGAAAATTTATTCTCCAACAAAATAGAAAACCTGGAGGACATCAACAGGTTCGTAGAGGCATATGAGCCACCCAAACTGAATCTGGAGGACTTAATAAATTTCAAGCAATGAAATAGAAGAATTCATCAATAGTATACCAACAATGAAAAGTCCAGGAGCAGATGGATTCACAGCTGAGTTCTACAAGACCATCAAAGAAGAGCTCATTCCAATACTCCTCAAATTTGTTCATGAAATAGAGGAGGAGGGAACCCTTAAAAATTCAATCTATGAAGCAATATCACCCTGATACCAAAACCAGAAATGGACACATCGAGGAATGAAAATTTCTGACCAATATATCTAATGAACATAGATGCAAAAATTCTTAACAAAATTTTAGCAAATTGCATACAAAAGCATATTAAAAAGATAGTGCACCATGATCAAGTGGGTTTCATCCTGGGGATGCAAGGTTGGTTCAACATCCGGAAATCAATAAATGTAATTCACCACATCAACAGACTTAATGTCAAGAAACACATGATTATTTCAATCGATACAGAGTAAGAATTTGATAAAATACAGCACCCATTCATGCTCAAAACCGTGGAAAAAATAGGGATAGTAGGAATGTTCCTTAACATTGTAAAGGCTATCTACACTAAGCCCACACCAAACATCATTCTAACTGGAGAAAAATTGAAAGCATTCCCCCTGAGAACTGGAAGAAGGCATGGATGCCCTCTTTCTCCACTTCTGTTCAACATTATCCTTGAAACTCTAGCCAGAGGAATTAGACCAAAGAAATAAGAGGAATACGGATAGGAAAAGAACTCAAGCTATACCTGCTTGCTGATGACATGATTCTCTATTTAGAAGACCCTAAAAATCTCACCAGAAAATTTCTGGAACTCATAAATGAATTCAGTAAAGTAGCAGGATATAAAATTAATGTTCATAAATATAGTGCATTTTTATGTTTAAGCAATGCATCCTCTGAGAGAGAAGTTAGGAAAACTATACCATTCACAATAGCCTGAAAAATATAAAATACTTCGGAATCAATCTAACAAAAGAGGTGAAAGACCTCTACAATGAGAACTATAGAACACTAAAGAAAGACTTTAAAGAAAATCTGAGAAGAGGCAA
This sequence comes from Glaucomys volans, assembly GCA_020662805.1. Lineage (NCBI taxonomy): Eukaryota > Metazoa > Chordata > Mammalia > Rodentia > Sciuridae > Glaucomys > Glaucomys volans. The sequence goes on from JAJEJO010045148.1 coordinate 9,871, forward strand.
AGATCTCTCATGTTCTTTGATAGGCAGAATTGATATTGTCAAAATGACCCTACTCCCAAAAATGCTATACAAATTACTGCAGTTCCAATTAATATTCCAATGATGGATCTCATAGAAATAGAGCAAGCAATCATGAAATTATTCTGGAGGAAAAA
>JAJEJO010045150.1:2129-97502 GCA_020662805.1 Glaucomys volans
AAGGTTGGGAAAAAGCATACCATGCACACGGACTGAGCAAAAAAGCTGGGGTTTCCATTCTCATTTCAGACAAAGCAGACTTCAAACCAAAGATAGTCAGAAGGGATAAAGAAGGACATTTCATATTGCTTAAAGGTAGCATAAATCAACAGGACATAACAATCATAAATATTTATGCACCAAACAATGGCGCATCCATGTATGTCAATCAGATCCTTCTCAATTTCAGGAATCAAATAGACCAAAACACAATAATACTCGGAGACTTTAACACTCCTCTCTCACCATTGGACAGATCTTCCAAACAAAAATTGAATAAAGAAACTATAGGACTCAATGACACAATCACTAATTTGGACTTAACGGACATATATAGAATATTCCATCCATCAAAAAGCGAATACACTTTCTTCTCAGCAGCGCATGGGTCCTTCTCTAAAATAGACCATATGTTATGCCACAAAGCTACTCTTAACAAATACAAAAACATACAGATACTACCTTGTATACTATCAGATCATAATGGAATGAAACTAGATATCAACGAGAAAGTTAGAAACAGAAACTACTCCAGGACCTGGAGATTAAATAATATGCTATTGAATGATACATGGATAACAGAAGACATTAGGGGGGAAATTAAAAGATTCTTAGAGGTCAACGAGAATAAAGATACAACATATCGAAATCTCTGGGATACTATGAAAGCAGTGCTAAGAGGAAAGTTCATTGCAGAGAGTGCATTTAATAAAAGAATGAAAAGTCAACAAATCAATGACCTCACATTACAGCTCAAAGCCCTAGAAAAAGAGGAGCAGATCATCACCAAAAGTAGTAGAAGACAGGAAATAATCAAAATCAGAGCTGAAATCAACGAAATTGAAACAAAAGAAACAATTCAAAAAATTGACAAAACAAAAAGTTGGTTCTTTGAAAAAATAAACAAAATTGATAAACCCTTAGCCACGCTAACAAAGAGAAGGAGAGAGAAACTCCAAATTACTAAAATTCGTGATGGAAATGGAAATATTACAACAGACACAACTGAAATACAAAACATAATAAGAAGCTACTTTGAAAATTTATACTCCAACAAAATAGAAAACCTGGAAGACATCAACAGGTTCCTAGAGGCATATGAGCCACCGAAACTGAATCTGGAGGACATACACAACTTAAATAGATCAATTTCAAGCAATGAAATAGAGGAAGTCATCAAAAGCTTACCAACAAAGAAAAGTCAGGGACCAGATGGATTCACAGCCGAGTACTACAAGACCTTCAAAGAAGAGCTTATTCCAATACTCCTCAAAGTATTTCATGAAATAGAGGAGGAGGGAACCCTTCCAAACTCATTCTATGAAGGTAATATCACCCTGATACTAAAACCAGAGAAGGACACATCAAGGAAAGAAAATTTCAGACCCATATCTCTAATGAACATTGATGCAAAAAATCTTAACAAAATTTTAGCGAATCGCATACAAAAACATATTTAAAAGATAGTGCAACATGATCAAGTGGGTTTCATTCCAGGGATGCAAGGTTGGTTCAACATCTGGAAATCAATCAATGTAATTCACCACATCAACAGACTTAAGGTCAAGAACCACATGATTATTTCAATAGACGCAGAGAAAGCATTTGATAAAATACAGCACCCCTTCATGCTCAAAACACTAGAAAAAATAGGGATAGTGGGGACATTCCTTAACATGGTAAAGGCTATTTATGCCAAGCCCACAGCTAACATCATTCTAAATGGAGAAAAATTGCAAGCATTCCCCTTGAGAACTGGAACAAGACAGGGATGCCCTCTTTCACCACTACTATTCAACATCGTTCTTGAAACTCTAGCCAGAGCAATTAGACAGACCAAAGAAATTAGAGGAATACGAATAGGAAAAGAAGAGATCAAACTATCCCTATTTGCTGATGACATGATTCTCTATCTAGAAGATCCTAAGAATTCCACCAGAAAACTTCTGGATCTCATTAATGAATTCAGCAAAGTAGCAGGATATAAAATTAATGCTCATAAATCTAATGCATTTTTATTCGTAAGTGATGCATCCTCTGAGAGAGAAATTAGGAAAACTACCCCATTCACATTAACCTCAAAAAAAATAAAATACGTGGGAATCAATCTAACAAAAGATGTGAAAGACCTCTACACTGAGAACTACAGAACACTAAAGAAAGAAGTTAAAGAGCATCTGAGAAGATGGAAATATCTCCCATGTTCTTGGATAGGCAGAATTAATATTGTCAAAATGGCCATACTTCCAAAAATGCTATACAAATTTAATGCAATTCCAATTAAAATCCCAATGATGGACCTCATGGAAATAGAGCAAGCAATCATGAAATTCATTTGGAGGAATAAGAGACCCAGAATTGCTAAAGCTATCCTTAGCAAGAAGAGCGAAGCAGGGGGTTTCACAATACCAGACCTCCAACTATACTACAGAGCAATAGTGACAAAAACAGCATGGTATTGGTACCAAAATAGACAGGTAGATCAATGGTACAGAATAGAGGACACAGAGACAAACCCAAATAAGTACAGGTATCTCATACTTGACAAAGGAGGCAAAAACATGCAATGGAGAAAAGACAGCCTTTTCAACAAATGGTGCTGGGAAAACTGGAAATCCATATGCAGCAAAATACAACTAAACCCATATCTCTCACCCTGTACAAAACTCAACTCAAAGTGGATCAAGGACCTAGAAATCAGACCAGAGACTCTGCACCTCATAGAAGAGAAAATAGGTCCAAATCTTCATCATGTTGGCCTAGGACCAGATTTCCTTAACATGACTCCCAAAGCGCAAGAAATAAAAGCACGAATCAATGATTGGGATAGAGTGAAACTAAAAAGCTTCTTCTCAGCAAAGGAAACAATCAGCAATGTGAAGAGAGAGCCTTCAGAGTGGGAGAAAATCTTTGCCACACACACTTCGGACAGAGCACTAATCTCCAGAATCTACCAAGTACTCAAAAATCTTTACACCACGAACACCAATAACCCAATCAATAAATGGGCCAAGGAAATGAACAGACACTTTACAGAGGAAGACCTACAAGCAATCAACAGATTTATGAAAAAATGTTCAACATCACTCGTTATAAGAGACATGCAAATCAAAACCACCTTAAGATTTCATCTTACCCCAATTAGAATGTCTTTTATCAAGAACACAGGCAACAACAGGTGTTGGCGAGGATGTGGGGAAAAGGGTACATTCTTACATTGCTGGTGGGAGTGCAAGTTGGTACAGCCACTCTGGAAAGCAGTGTGGAGATTCCTTAGAAAACTTGGAATGGATCCACCATTTGACCCTGCTATCCCACTCCTTGGCTTATACCCAAAGGACTTAAAATCAGATTGCCTCAGTGATGCAGCCACATCAATGTTCAGAGCTGCTCAATTCACAATAGCTAGATTATGGAATCAACCTAGATGCCCTTCAGTAGATGAATGGATAAAGAAACTGTGGTATATATACACAATGGAATATTACTCAGCCATAAAGAAGAATAAAATTATGGCATTTGTAGGTAAATGGATGATGTTGGAGACTGTTATGCTAAGTGAGATCAGCCAATCCCATAAATCCAAAAGCCGAATGGTCTCTCTGATAAATGAATGATGATGCATAATGTGGGGGGGAAAGATGGCAAGAATGGAGGAAAGATAGCTAGCATAGAGGGAAGGGAGGGGTAGGGGTGGGTGGGGGGTAAAATTAATAACAGAATGTGTGACAGATACCATTGCCCTGTGTACATGCATGAACGCACAGATGGTGTGACTCTACTTTGTGTACAACCAGTGAAACAATAGCTGTACTCCATTTGTGTTCAATAAAAAAAAAAGAATAAATATAGTTTTAGCAACACCTTGCTGAATTTTATATATAATATTCTCATAATCATTGTCATAAGAATAAATTGTATTAGTTTTATCACTTGACTTTATTTGTAAATTGTTTCCTAGTAACATTTTATTTTATTGTATTAAAGTTGAATATAAACTCTATAAAAGTACTCTGCAAAATCTTTTGAGGGATGTGTGTGTTTATGTACTAGTACATTAACTCTTTTGTAAATATTACATACAGACTATGTTTTAGAATGTGCATTTTCTATTTGTTTCTAATTTACATATATAGCTATTAAGCAAGATCAACCAAATGTTTTATCCTTATCCTGTATTTATATTCATAATTGTCTAGTAGAATTATTAAGTATTGAGAGTTTTGTCAAATCTCCAACCACAATTATACCTTACTCAGTTTCTCCTTACATCTTAACCACTTTAATTTAGATTTTGGTCGCATATTGCTTTTGCCATTTTTAGAGAACAAAATTGTTATTAAGGCATAGTAACCATATTTCCAATTAAATGAATTTTATCTGGAATTATTGTTGATATGAGTATTGCAACTCTTATTTTCTCTTTATTTGAATTTTCTTTCTTTTCTTCTTTTACTTTATTAAAATTCTCTTTTTTAGATGTGGCCCTTGTAAGTAGTTGAAACCTAGATTTTTATACATGCACATTTTTAAACTTATCTATGCATATTGTCTTTTCACCAGAAAATCAAACCTTCTAAAAGGATCCCTGGTTTTGATTGTTTATGTGTTCTCACTATTTCTATTTCTTATTTAAAATCTCCAAAAAGAGGTAATTTAAAAGGGGACAGCACTACGGATTCCATAGATATTGAAAAAAGACTATTATTAAAAATCTTTAATGGCAGAGACAAGATGGCAGATAGAGAGAAGTGGCTTTTCTCACTGTTCTATGACTTGGGACTCAGTGAGAAAACTACTTCTCTGTGAGGTAAGTGAAAAACGAAACAAAACCACTCCACCTACACTTAAAATTGGACAGTGTACCTTGAAGACTGGGAAATTTGTGGTACATCAGAAGGCTAAGGAGAGGAGTTGGAGCTGAGCTCCTGGCAGGAGTGGGCAAAATTAATACTCAAGGTAAGAAAAGACAGAAAAGTGCTAAGAAACTCTTGGCTTGGGGAATCCTAGGATGGAAGGGAGAGCCTGCCTAGGCTGACCCAGAGGCTATTTGGCTCCTTAAACTGGTGCAGGAAAGTCACAGTCCACCTGGCATGCATGGGGAGCCCAACCTGGAGACATTTTAATACCTCCATGTGACAACAGTGCGAACTCAGACTGAGAACTTAGATATGTGAGTTAGGGGCTGAATCCAATACATGAATCCGGCAGGTGCTAACCTCAGGATCTAAACTGACCCTAGCAAATCAGGACAATCTCTGGCACAGAGAATTTCTGGCAAGGAGACCACTTTGCCTAGAGGCAAAATAGTTCAGAGAAAGCCACATTCGCCCATTGCCTTGAATCCAGCAGCACAGTACTGCTCAGAATCTGAGCAGGCAGTGCCCAAGCTCAGTGCTCAGAAGCAGTCCTTGAGAGGGGCAGAAATTAACAGCCATAAATCAATTGCTTTCCTATACACCAAAGACAAGTCAGGCAAAAGAAGAATCAGGAAAACTATTTTATTCACAATAACCTCAAATATATATAAAATAAAATACTTGGGAACCAATCTAACAAAAGAGGTGAAAGACCTCTACAATGGAAACTATAGAACACTAAAGAAAGAAATTGAAGAAGACCTTAGAAGATGGAATGCTCTCCCATGTTCTCAGAGAAACAGAATTAATACCGTCAAAATGGTCACACTACCAAATGTGCTATACATATTTAATGCAACTCCTATTAAAATTCCAATGAGGTTCTTCATATAAATAGAAAAAGCAATCATAAAATTTATTTGGAAAAATAAGAGGCCCAGAATAGCCAGAGCAATCCTTAGCAACACATGTGATGCAGAAGGAATCACAACACCAGACCTTAAACTACGCTACAGAGCTATGATAACAAAAATGGCATGGTATTGGCACAGAAACAGACATGAAGACCAAAGGAACCAAACAGAAGACTCAGAGGCATACTCACATAAATACAGGTATCTCATACTAGACAAAGAAGCCTTGAACATACATTGGAGAAAAGATAGCCTGTTCAACAAATGGTGCTGGAAAACTGGAAATCCATATGTAGTAGAATGAAATTGAACCTATATCTCTCACCCTACACAAAACTAAATTCAAAGTAGAGCAAGGACTGAGACATTAAACCACAGACCCAGTGCCTACTAGAAGAAAAGGTCAGCCCAACTCTCCAACATGTTGGCTCAGGAACCATCCATCTCTATATGACTCCTGAAGTGCAAGAAGTAAAGTCCAGAATCAATAAATGGAAGATATCAAAATAAAAAGCTTCTTCACAGCAAAGAAAACAATCAAGAATGCAAACAAAGAGGCTACAGAATGGGAGAAAATCTTTACCACCTATATCTCAGATAGAGCATTTGTCTCCAGGATATACAAAAAACTTCAAAAACTTAACAAAAAACAAACAACCCAATTAATAAATGGGCAAAGACACTGAATAGGAACTTCACAGAAGAAGAAATATGAACAGTCAAAAAATATATGAAAATATGTTCAACACCTATAGGAATTAGAGAAGTGCAAATTAAAACTACACTGAGATTCCATCTCCCTCCAGGCAGAATGGTAATTATAAAGAATACAAGTAACAGTAAATGTTGGTGAATATGTGGGGGAAAAAGTTCAAATACTACTTGTGGGCCTGAAATTTGGTGCAACCACTCTGGAAGGCAGTATTGAGATTCCTCAGAAAACTTGGAATGGAACCACCATTTACTGAGTTATCCCATTCCTCAGTATATACCCAAAGGACTTAAAATCAGAATACTACAGTGACACAGCTATATCAATGTTTATAGCAGGTCAATTAGCAATAGCCAAGCTATGGAACCAACCTAGGTGCCCTTCAACAAGTGAATGGATTAAAAAAAAAAAAATGTGGTATATATACACAATGGAATATTGCACAGTCATAAAGAAGTTTAAAATTATGGCATTTGCTGGTAAATGGATGGAATTGGAGAATATATGTGAAATAAGCCAATCCCCAAAATCCAAAGGCCAAATGTTCTCTTAGACATGTGAATGCTAACCCACAACAAGGGAGGGCAGGGAGGGGAAGAATAGAAATTCACTGGATTAGACAAAGGAGAATTAAGGGAAGGGAAGGGAAATGGGAATAAGAAAGACAGTAGAAAGAATCAGATATTACCTTTCCTATGTTCATATATGTATACACGAGCAGGGAAATTCCACAACATATTCAACCAAATAATGGAATCTAATTAGAATAAATTACACTCTATGTAAGTATGTATCAAAATACACTTTAATGTCATGTATATCTCAACAGAACAAATTAAAAAATAGCTAACATTTGCTATGATTTTATGTGCCAGTTTTTATACTGTTACCTCGTTTATGTCATCAAAACAGTATAAAGGGACAAAAGAAAAAAAGCTCTCAAATTTGAAACGTTTTTAAAATCAGCAATTCCTTGAGAATTATACAGAAATAAATAGAAAAATCTAAGTAATTCACATTCTTTAAAAAGTATGCAATTCTTTGAAAAAATGACAAGCATGAATAAGTAAAATATAAACAGGTATTTTAAAGTTTGAATGTGTAATTAAAATATTCTCATAAACATTATTCTGGTCTCAGATAAATTCACATACTCTCTTAAAAACTTAAAGAAAAAATAGTCACAATGTTTCACATTTTCTTCTGAAGATTATCAAAAAAGAAAAAATGAAAATATCCTGACACCTTTATGAAGCCAGAATCTGACAAGGACATTATAAGAAAAAATTATAAGCAAATTCATTCAATAAAAATAAATATAAAAGGGCTAAACAATCTAGCTGTTATGAATTAAGTTGCTATAAATATTGATGTGGCTGCATTACCTTAGTATGCCAAGGGAAATGGAAAATATCATGCTAAGTGAAATAAGCCAATCCCAAAAAACCAAAGGCCGAATGTTTTCTGTGATAAGTGGATGATGATACATAATGGGGGTGGTGGGTGGTGGGGGGTCAGAGAAGAATGGAGGAACTACAGATTATGTGGAGGGAAATGAGAGGGGGGAGGGTTGGGGGCATGAACGATGGAATGAGACAGACATCATTACCCTATGTACATGTATGATTACACAAATGATGAGATTCTACATCATGTACAACCCAAGAAACACAAAGGTGTACCCCATTTGTGTAAAATGAACCAAAATGCAGCCTGTAAAAATAGAAAATAATTTTAGAAAGGTCTCAATAAATATTATCAGATGCAATCTAGTGATAGATAAAAATATAACCAAGGAGGATTTGCTGTAGACAATTAAGTTAGGTTTTTCATTTGAAATTCATTCAGCATCACTCACCAAATGAACAAAATAAAGGAGTAAAATTAAATGATCATTTTAGCTATTGGAGAAAATATATTTGAATTAACTATTCAGTCATTCTTTTGTAAATAATGATCATTTTAGCTATTGCAGAAAATATTTGAATTAACTTTCAATCATTATTTTGTAAATACTGAGAAATTAATTTGAAGCATGTTCTTCAAAGTATTAAAATGTGCATAAAACAACCAAATTAATAATGATAACTATGACAATTATCATACTTGGTAGTGGAATATCAAAAGCTTTCCCTTGAGATTGGGAAAATGTCAATGTTAGCAACCAAAATTCCATTCCATCTTGAATTAGAGGGCCTAGTACAATAGAACTTTAAAAGTATAAGAATTGGAAACAAATATCACTATGCTTATTGGTAGATAATATGACTGTGTACATAGAAAAAATCTACAAATGAACTATTAGAATTAATGAATAAGTTGAACAAGTTTGCTGGTCAAAGAATCAAGGTGAAAAACTCAGTTTGTTTGTACTGCTAACAAATAGAGAATGAAATTTCCAAGTATACCAACTAAAATAACATCAAATATCTCATTTCCAAGAGTATGTTTGAAAGAAATTGTGCAATAACTCTACAAAAAACTTATTAGACATTAATGAGAATAATTTAATAATTTCTCATTAAATATGTAAATCATCCCCCAAATTTATGTACAGATTTAATGAAATCCTAATCAAAATCCAAGTTGATACTAAAAGTAGAATGATATGTGGAAAATATATCAAAGATAATCCTGAAGAATAACAAACTTTGAAGAAACTAAACTACCACATCTAAAATTACTATACAATCATAGTAATTAAAACTGTGCAGTATTAACCCATGTATTTTTAAAAAATAGAATAATGAATCTATCCCAATTATTGATTCCTGCTTTTATTTCTTGTGCTTTGGGAGACATGTTAATGAAGTCTGGTATGTTAATGAAGGCCGATATGATGAAGATTTGGACCTACTTTTTTCTTCTATTAGGTGCAAGGTCTCTGGTCTAATACCTAGGTCCTGGATCCATTTTGAGTTGAGTTTTGTGCAGGGTGAGAGATAGGGTTTAGTTTCATTTTGCTGCACATGGATTTCCAGTTTTCCCAACACCATCTGTTGAAGAGGCTATCTTTTCTCCATTGTATGTTTTTGGTGCCTTTATGTAGTATGAGAAAACTGTATTTATGTGGGTTTGTTTCTATGTCCTCTATTCTGTACCATTGATCTACCTGTCTATTTTGGTACCAATACCATGCTGTTTTTGTCACTTTTGCTCGGTAGTATAGTTGAAGGTCTGGTATTGTGATACCTCCTTCTTCACTCTTCCTGCTAAGGATTGCTTTAGCAATTCTGGGTCTCTTATTTCTCCAAATGAATTTCATGATTGCTTGCTCTATTTCTATGAGGTTCATTATTGGAATTTTAATTGGAATTACATTGAATTTGTATAGCGCTTTTGGTAGTATGGCCATTTTGACGATATTAATTCTGCCTAACCAAGAACATGGGAGATCTTTACATCTTCTAAGATTTTCTTTAATTTCTTTCTTTAATGTTCTGTAGTTCTCAAGTGTGGTGGATCATACCTATAATGTATTCTAAAAACTGGAGGCTGAGGCAGGAGGATTACAAGTTCAAAGGCCACCTCAGGAATTTATCGAGGCCCTAAGCAACTTGGTGAAACCTGTCTCAAAATGAAAAAATAAAAGGGCCGGGTATGTGACTCAGTGATTAAGCACCCCTGGCTGGGTCCAATCCCTGGTACCAAAAAAAAAGAAAGAAAAAGAAAAAGAAAAGAAAAGAAAAGAGGAAGAAAAACTAGACTAATGAAACTGTAAGATAGTTTAGAAACAGGTCTACACAAATAAGGTAACCTGTTTATAAAAGTCACATTGCAATGGTCTAAGAAAAATAATTGCTCTTTGAAAAAAAATTGTTAAGAATCAATTGTTAAGAATCAATTGGAAATCTCCCACATAGGAAAAACATAAGAAAACAAGAAAAAAAAAAACAAAAAAAATGGATCCCTGAAATGATTTCCAATTCATATTTATTAATCACATATGAGCACAAGCTATACAGTAAGATTCCCCTTCCTGAAATCCACTTCCTGAAAACTCAAGTTACCATTTTTGGAGATTGGATTCATTGAACTCCAGTCCTGATGGCAACTCCCAAATTATTCTGTGCCTCTAGTCCTTGCTCTAACTCAAGAAATGTTAATGATATGTGAAAAGAAAAAAAGAAGTATAACCTTAATAACATCCACCCAAGTAGTAGAGAAGAAAATTAGAAGAGATTGATTATTAAAATATAAACATTAGCTAAGTATGGTAGTGCACAAGTGCATGCCTCTAATCCCAGTGACTCAGGAGTCTGAGGCAGGAGGATTGTAGACTCGAGGCCAGCCTCAGCAGTTTAGCCCCTGGGTTTAATTGCTGGGACCAAATAATAATAATAAATATATATGTGTGTGTGTATAATTGTTAATGTTTAAGGATGGAACTCCTACTCAAGAGTTATTTTAAAAGACTGGCACAAAATATGAAATCTTTTCCCAGTAAATACAAATGTTATTCAACTTCTCTACAGAGAGGAAGTAAAGTGATCCCTAGATCTGTGATATGTTTTAGTGCTCAAGTAAGGTTCGAACATATTGCATTTAATATACCCATCCACTGTGATATGAAAGGATCTAGAAATATAAAACGATATATAGGTAGATTCATAACCCACAAAGGAATAACATGCTCATTGAAGAATCGCTAAATTAGTTACACAGGCATGTAGGATACAAGATACTATGTGCTTAGTTTTATTCTAAAATAGAGTTAATATGTCACTTTTTAATTTCTGAATTTGGTTAGTAAAACCAATTTTTAATTTTGTGAAAAAATAAATAAATAATAAAACATCTTTTCGGGGTGTAGTTTTAGTTGTTAAAGGGGTTTAAAACAGTTCTTCCTGAAGTTAAAGGTAAAAACTTAGTGATCTCTTAAGAATCAGTCTACAAATAAATTCAATATTTTTATAGTTTGGGGTGCATTGAGATTGTGTGTGTATGTGCATTCCTGAGCAAATATACTAATGTTCTCTTCAATTTTCACATATCTAAGTGGTTTTATAGGTCTATTAAGGTGTGCATGCAATTTCACTTTCACAGAACAAATGATTTTTTTAAGTTAGAAAATGATATTCCAAAAATGGTAGCTTTTCATCTTCACCTTCACCTGAAAAATGACCTGTGATGCTTTTAGGTATACATCTACCTGGAGTGACCAAAACCGTCAATGCCCTAAGACTCTATGTAGCATTTTATCTGGTTGCAAACTTTCCTCTTAAATTAGCAATTTGCTTTCCTAAGGTCCTAAAAATCAATAGAAATCCTTAGGCTAATAAAGCTTGTCCTGTGTAGGAATTTTTAGCAGTTTTAGAGGTAACATTCTCAAACTATGGAGCACACAACAAAAGAAAAGCACTGATGGATGCAGGATAGCCAGAAGTTCCATGCACACCGTATTAGAAAGAAAGGAATTAGTCATCGGGGACAGAGTAAGCTGTCAACACTGCAGCATCTGTTTTCTGACATGCTTCAGGGGTCATGGTGTGTCCCCTAGCATTCAGTATAAACAAGAGTCAAGAAAGAAGGCAAGAGGATTCATGAGCCACCCACTGAAGAGACTTTTCACTCTTTGTGAGTTTATTACAAGAGCTGCCAACTGAAATGGGTATAGGACATCACTAACTAAAGGAAAGAAAAGCACATGACCTTAAATTCTAGTTATTATGGAAATGCCAAAAAGTGAGGAACATTACTTTCAACTTTTACTGAAAAGTCATTTGCAAAGTAAATTATTCCTTGTAGTTAACTCAAAACACACATCTTATTTCCCTTTCCGTGTGTTCAGGGCATTATACCAGCTAAATTAAATGGGTTGAAGGTGAACTATTCAGTCATTCATGTATCCTAAAGGCCATTCGATATTTTCAAGAATGCACCAACCCAAAATCAAACATAAGTTTTACAACACCACAAGTTTTAAATAACCAGAGGTTAAAGTATAAAGGAAAGATGACAGCATGCCAATCATCATCTTTCAAAATGCTCAATGGATAAAGTCCCTGAAAAGACAGGAAAAATATGAATGGTTTTTATTTAGCTTTACGATATAAATCAATACCCAGTTTCAACCACAAAAAACAGAGACTCTTCTCCAAAATCAATGGCATCCAAATGTACACATGAAAGGAAATAAAATTTGTTAAGCAATAGAGATAACATGAACCTCATTGTAAAGAAAGACATCAAAATAAATAATACGGCACCTGGATGTTTTTAAAAGGTACACATTTCATCAAATAAAGGAAATAAGTTAAACATAAGCTTAATTGTATTTTCTTGATGATAAACTGTAGAAAGTTCATTATAACTTTTGTGTGTATGTGTGGTGCTGAGGATTAATCCCAGGTCCTTGTGCTTGACAGGCAAGCACTCTATGAACTAAGCTACATCCCCAGCGCCTTTACAACTTTTTTATGAGCCCTTTTAAAATTATTTTAAGCCACCTATCAAGGGCCTAAAGAATATCTGAGAAGGTTAAATTTTATATCAGAAGACTAAAAGGAGGAGTATTTTAATGCCAAAGAATTAATGTATACTATAACAATTACTCATTATTCATCTTAGAAGAGAGTACTGAAATGTCAATGCATATCAACAAATAGCAGATTAATAAAAGAATGAAACTTTAACAATACATTGAAAATTTTGTTATTGTACTCTGAGATTGCATCCAAAGACTCCCAGTTTGTCACAGACACAAAAGAGAAAACAAATTAGTATCATGGAATATGTTACTTTTGATAAAATACATTTTATCTAATAACATGGTAACTTGAAAGTCTTTTAAAAATTAGAAAATATAACATAAAAATAAAGGTCTCACCTCATAAGTGGCACAACCTATAAGGTAAGGGATAGTACTGTGGAATGAAAACAACTAAGTTGCATCATTATATTGCATTCATGTACAAATAGACAACAATGAATCCCCCTGTTGTATATAATTATAATCATCCAAGAAAAATTTAATATACCATAAAACATCACAGACACCTTAAAGCAAATGAAAAATATAGATTACAATGAGTTAATATTCTTACTAAATAGAACTTAAATAAATCAATAAGGTAAAAGGGGGAAATAGTAAAGTTGCAAGACCTTAACAATGTAAAAAAGAGAAAACAGCCTCAAAATTTCCACTCCCAAGTGAAGAAAAAGTATTTATAGAATGTCTTAGATAATTAGAAATAAGGTTAAAATTGTCAAGAAGAAAAAAGTAATGGACTGATCTTTCAGAGCCATATGAGCCCATTATTTAAAATGAACAATTCACATTAACAATCATCTATAACGATATGGCATGGAAACATGAAAATGAGAAGCACAAAATATTCAAGCAGGGACACCACGTTCATTTCCTAAAATATGGGAGGCTTCTTCCTTCACACAGTTGCCTACATAACTGCTAAGACACCAGCACTCTGTTACCTGCAGTGAAGAGAACAGACATGAAGGAGCTGCGAGAGGGATAAAGCAGAGGTATCTTACTGTGGTCTAAGACATGTGGAACCTGACAACTGCACGTGGTCAAATTAGGACAGTGGTGTTGAACCATCCCTGATTCCCTGCATCCCTGTCTGGGGAGGTAAGAACATGAAATGTGTGATAGGAGTGGATCTGGGTAGGTTAGTCTGTGAGATGCAGTAGAAGCCATCAATTGATTATTTCTTTGTCCCTTCAGAAAGAGTGAAAGGCTGACAGGAATAAAAAGGAATGCCTCCCTTCTTCAACATGAAAGAGAGATAACCTTTCTCTCAAGGAGATAACTCCTCTGTGTCAAAACATGGCTTTCCTTCCATCAATTCTCCTACACATAAATTTGGTACATAGAAAAAATATAACAAATCCCATTTGTTTACTGAGTCTTAACTTTAATTCAGTCTCTTTGGTGAGTATCTCTTTGATGAGTAGCACCTCACCATGCCTGCTTGGTAATGATGTACGTATGCTTAACCACATTAGAATACATATTGCAACTTTCCTAATAATAAGGGAGGCTCTAAAATACACATTAGAGATGCAATTTTGTTAGACACAAGTAATGATATACATACACTTTAAAAGGATAAAGTCTAAGTAAAGTTTTTATAATTATGTAGAACTTAGAGTTTGAATTTTGGACTTATAAATTCTATTATCTTTAATGGTATTTATTAAATAAAGTGCAACCAAAAAGTAAAGAGCACAGTAGCTTTTATGTCAGTCTGTTAATTTCACCCATAATAAACAAAGTCATCTTTTAGTTCAGAACCATTAAGCCAAGTAAATATTGCCAGCAAGTTTAATTTTTACTTAATAATGTCAAGAAAGAAAAATGGCTTAATACATGACAAGCACTCACAAATATGAAGATATATTCTATCAACCTCATGCACAACAATATTCTTACCCATATGTATAATAATTAAGACAGTAGAAAAAAATCTCATTTATTTCACCTGAAGTGTATTAATACAGAAGATGAAGGCAAATTATAAGACAGTTTTATATTTGTCTGCAAAGCTATTGCCACAAACTATTTCCATGCATGCTATTTTCAAAGATTTCAAACTTAGAAGCATAAATAATGCATAGATACTGGAAAAATTATAAGAACAACTCAGAGAGAACTAATTGAAAGAGGCCCCTGAAATTAGGGGGAAACTTTTCACTTATTTACTGATAAATACACTTTTTCTTTTTTATTGAACCTTTTTCTTATATTTATTTTCTTTTATGTTTCACATATAAATGGATAAGTGAATGAGTATCTTAAAATTATTTCCATATTTCTTCTTCTTTCCCTTTCAAAACACAGTTGTCAGAGAAGTATAACAGCAAAAGAACTTTGAATGCCATGAGGGCCCAGATCTTTCAGACAAGCGGTATTATTTTATTTTTTAGGTGATGATGATGATGGTTAAACATATATCAAAAGGACTGAGGAACTGACAGCCTTCTTACACTATTCTCCCTCAGAGTTCATGATTCAATTTTTAATAACAGTCTCTACTTGAAAAACATTTGAAACTAGCATCTCATACTGGAGGCCAAATGAGTCTTTGCTCACAGCATACTGGGGCATGCTGATTGGATTCTCAGTAGTTTTATAATTATGCCACTTCATTTGAAGCAGTGTTTCAATGCCAAAATTTGACTTATGCCTTCTTTCAATTCTGAGATGCTGTGATAGTCTATGCTCCCTGATTCTGTCTTGCTCTTAGCTTATGTCAGATACCCTGGAATCCTGAGTATGCCCATTAGTCTCATACGTCCAAACCAACAAAATTGTGTGATTAGGTTTCCAGCTTTAACACAGTGGCTGATAGAGCTCATTACAGGTGTCGTTATTCTCTAAGAACTTGACTTATACCTGTTTCAAGGCAGTGGCTGCCAGTTAGTGAATTCCTCATGCTGGAGCTAATGACATTTCAGGACAGATTAGGCACCCTGCATCAATACAGCATTCTGAACACTCTCCAGATCCTTTTGTCTACACTGATGAAAACTTTGTGATACCCTTTCTGATTCCTGGTACAATCATGGTCTTTCTCTCATCTTTTACTCATTTCTTCACCCATCATATATTTACTGAGCACCTAACTCAGTATGCAAACAAGATAAATACAATGAAATTTGTAAATTTAATGCACATCCTTGACAGATAAAATCTTAAAATCTAACAAAAATCTGTTATCAATTATATAAAATTTTACCCTAACAAACAAGTTCACCTAAGAAAAGGATTGGAAGCTATATTCCAGAGTGTTAAAAATGGTGGTTATTTCTAGATTCCAGGATTACAGGCAGTGGTATGCCAGTAAATTTTTAATAATTAGCTATCTTTTCTACAGAGAAATAATCCTAAGACATTGGTTCACTTACTCACTGGTATAGGAAATATAACAGAAGAGAAATATGAAAAAAATGAAAGCTCATTTAAAAATACTGTGTATTTAAAAGCTATGCTTTGTAGCATTTGCAATTTTCATATTTTGTTGATTTCCGTACTATGGCCAATGTTCAGTCTTCTAAATTAATGTCAACCAGCTCACAAACTTTCGACTCTTGTAAGCTAATATGTGAGTAGCTCTAACACATCACTGATCAGGAAGCTTTATTTTCCTTTTTAATAATTTTCTTATTTTCCAAATATCTTCTATAATAACAATGATTTTCCCCTAGGGAAAGACACTGGATGGCAGGCAACAGGGATGGAAGCAGACTTTTTTCTCCATGCTCTGTTGTATTTTTTAGTTTTAAACCATGGAATGGTTTAAAACTTAAAAATATATATCTCAATAAGTATTTATTACAATTGTGATCAAAAGGAGTAAATGATACTTTAAATTCTCAAATGCAATTAATGCATATGTATAGACATGAAACATTCAAATAATAATATATTAGATATTAGAATACAAGAAGGAGTGACACAAATTTTTAAAATCCATTGGCTGCTAACAGAAGAAGAAATTAATAAAAAACTGGAAAGATTGGTAGTAGCTTTATGGAGATATGAGCAGAGTTTTTAAATATGAGCAGGATTTAGACAAGCAGGAAAAAGAAAAAGGGTGACACATAGATGATGAACAGACTGGCCACTGTGCCTGATATGTATACCCCCACTGAACATCATCACTTTACTCCATCACTACCAGTGCTGGAACTGACTTTTCCACAATCTCTATGGCTTCTTACCTTCTTCCTGCTTACTTAGGCTTGAGAGCAAGCTGAACAGTAGGCAGGGCTCACTGCAGTTAGCCCAGATGGGGATAAGAATAGAAACTGGTAGAAGAGGACAGAAACAAACTCACGCCTATCCAATAATAATATCAATGTTTATTTAGTGTTTGTTCTCTTGCAGACACTTTGTGGTCTAACTGACAAAGCCTCAAATCACGATTCTACTCTGGAACTTCTTACCAGGTAGGCAAGAACATGAGCTTAGAATAAGCAGTGTAATCTGATCCCACTGCCACTCCACCCCACTTCCTTCCAAAATTAAGATAATGAGCATTCTTTGGCATGGCATACAGAAGAGCTCGTACTATTGTGAACTAAACAGGTCCTCATGGAGAATTGGACCTGTGCCAATCACTTCCAAAGTTAGAAGTGATCAGGTTACATGGAGAAGAGCAATTTATATGTAATATCAAAGGTTTCATATAGAAGAGGCTACTGGCATAATGATCAGGAAAATTTGGTTGTACAGGATGTCCCACACATTAATGGAAGAACTAAGGTCTTCCAGGGGTACACTACTGCTTCAAAGACCTTCACACTAGGATGCATATTATTGGGGCGTCACTGTAGATTTGCTTTTTCTGAAGTGATTTGTGGCATTATGCTACCAGCTGAAATGAAGCTCTCTGAACATTTTTTTCCAAGGACACTCACTACCTTTTGCGATAAAAGGCCATAGGAGAAATATGACTCTGGTTTCAGTACCAATATAACAGTGGTCCACTTCACCTTTTGAATAAACCCTTGCTGCTTATTTTAAAAGAGGCATGTTTTTCTTTTCCTCTTCTCCCTCTCCGTCTCCCTATCTTGGGGGTGGAGGACAAAATTACCTTGAATTATCTGTGCTCCACAGGAAGGAGATGTCATCAGAAGATCTAGGGAGTGACTATCTCCCAAATTAACAAGTAAATTTCAATACAGAACCTGGGTAGCACCTGGGAATCCTGTTCAGGGCACACCTGGAATGTAGCCTTTGAAGAGCTTCTTTAAAGGCCCTCTATTTTCCCTGATGGGCAGAACCACAGTCCCTGGGTCAGGAGTTCCTTGTGCTTCTCCTTTGCTAGCAAAGCAATAACCCTTCTTTTTCCTCTTTCTCAAAACCTTGTCCTCATTATTAAATTGGCATGAATTGGCATTTGGGACAAGGGCTGAGTTTTTGTTCACACCAAGAATAGCAGCATTCACCTGACCATTTAATTGGGTTTCTGTTTTTCTCTTCTGCCCTGATATGCATGTTTCCTTTTGTTTTATCTTGTCATTCCACAGATATCTCTATAAACCACGTCAAACTTTTTGTGAAAGTGAGAAAAAATAAACTTCCACTAAATGATGAAACTAAAGATATGAATGAGAATAAAAAAGATAACTAAGGAAGAAAGATAACTTTAACAATAATTATAGGAAAAAGAAAAACACAAACCATAATACAATATCTGTCAAGTGATAAGGTGTTAGTAGATGTCACAATATACCGGTAAAAGCATTAGAATCAAGAAGCAAATCAAGTGGGTACAAGTCCTGACTCTATCATTACTAACTAGGTGATACTGTGGGGTCAGGGGGGAAATGAGCACAAAGAACCTAGTCTAACAATCTCCCACATCCACTGAGAAATGCACAGAACAGAGGTGAGGCAGGCTGGCTCAATAAACATATAACTTGAGTTTAAATTCCATGACCACTTACTCTTAAGGAATCTTTAATAACATCACTGAGGCTTGTCTTTTGCCTCTATAAAATAAGAACAACTGCACTCGCCGTGTGCAATTATGGAACTTCTGTGGATTTTTTTCACTAGGACTGTCAAGTACTTTATATGGATTTACAAAAGAGGAAGCTGAGGTACAGAAGAGTGAAGTCATTTGCATATGATCACAAAACCAGTAAGCAGTAGAGCTATGACTGAAATACACATGGTCTGTCTCCAGGTCTGCACTCTTCACCACTATAGAATATGGATGATAAAATGAACTAATGTAGGTTCAGTACCAGGCACACATTAAGCCTTTAATAATTTTTAGCTTACTAAGTAAATGAAAGGGGCAGGGAGAAATGGTAGATCAGTGGAACCCATAATATTGGAGCAACTCGCCAAGATGGAATTAAGACAACAGTTCTGCAGCAGTATATTGAGGTATGAAGGCTGTGGAAAATGCTGGCAGACAACTCAGAGAGCTAGCAACCAGGTAAAAACCAAAAATACAGGTTTTAAGGATAGAAAGAGAATCAATCAAAGGAAGAGATGCCAGGAGTGAAGTGGCTCAGTGAGGCTCAGTAGTGGGAAGGGGGGATGTATGCTTCCAAGGAGCCCCCAACAATTCTCCCACTGAGTTTAAGATAAACAGGCACCATTGTCCAACAAATTAGTGAAGTAAGCAGGAACTAAGCTCAGATACAACAAGCTGAGCCAGCACTGGAAAAAGTCCTGGCCCCCTCCAGTGGAGATAATGAAAGCAGGGAAGCAACAATAGCTTAAAAGGACTCTTTGTTTGGATATCCTGGAGGGAGACTAGAAATCCCTGCAGTTTGCTTTTTCATACACTGCTTTCCAACCTCCCCCCATTTCTATCTTAAACATAGAATACTTGCTTTCTGATTACCCAAGACCAAACAGCCATCAAATTTTTTACTTTTCACTGGATCAACAGGTGCCCATACTCCATGCTATGAGTCAATCTGGGCATAGGAGCCAAGGCTGCTGACATATCAACCTTTGGAGTGAAGAACAACAAATGGTGCATTCATTTGAAATTGGTGGTCTGGAGCCGGGCATGGTGGCAAAGAGTTATAATCCCAGTGACTCCAAAAGCTGAAGCAGGAGGATTACAAGTTTGCGGCCAACCTCAGCAACTTAGAAAGGCCCTAAGCATGTTAGTGAGAACCTGTCTCAAAAAATAAAAAATAAAAATGGCTGGGGATGTGGTTCAGTGGTTAAGCATCCCTAGATTCAATCCCTGTGAGAGAGAAAGAGAGAGAGAATGAAAGGAAGGAAGGAAAGAAGGAAGGAAGGAAGGAAGGAAGGAAGGAAGGAAGGAAGGAAGGAAGGAAAAGAAAGAAAAGGAGGGCAAAGGGAGGGAGTGAGGGAGGAAGAAAGAAAAGAAAAGAAAGGGAAGGGAAGGGAAAGGAAAGGAAAGGTTGTCTAATATATGGATAAGGGGCACGATTGACAGATGGTGAAAGTGGAATGGATCAGGGTTGGGTGGAAGGTGGTGACCCTGCAACCTTCCTCTGGACCTGCATTACTTTCCTCACTCTCAGAAGGTCTGCAGAATAGGCTGACATATCTCTCATACCTCCCCAAACTCCAGCACACAGACTGAAGCTCTCAGAAAGAAGGGGTACCAACAAAATCCAGATCCCTCATTGGTCTACAGTCAGTGCAGGTAAGAGGGCAGGCCAGCAGGAATATTCACACCCCTAGTCACAATAACAAACCACTGTGAGGGCTAAATCAACTCAGAATCACACAATGACCCCCAACAGATGCTTCAAGATAAGGAGTGAGCTGAGCTTGGTACACAGACTTCTTAACAAGTTTGCTGGTTTGGGTCAGACTTAAGAACAAACAGCATGCTCATTATGTCACACAAACTTCCTCATAGCTGGGAAATTCTAAAATTAAAACTCTAGAAGATCTTCATTTTAAAAACCTCACCCAAAAGAAAACCACATCTCTTTATGACTATTATTGCTTTAAATACTTAATGTAAACTGATTCCCTAGTGTCTCCACACATTTCTATTTTTTTTTCAGTTTTATCTAATTTTATATAATTTGTCAATTAATTGTAATCTCTCTTGATATCTCTAATCTTCTATCTCATCCACAGTCCCTACTTTCCTCCATGATCCTTATTTTTGTCACTTTATCATCTGACTCTTTCCCTCCCAACTCCTTTTTTCCCTTATTTTTATCCCTTCTTCAAATACAATTTAGTACACTATCATTGAAGCTTAATTTTCAGCCTAAACTATATTTTTTCTCACTTCCCAATATGTTGATATATGATTTATATTACCATTGCTACTAGCAGTTACTCTCTCCTCTCAAAGTGGTACTGGTGATTGACCATTTATGCTGATCAAATTTGATGATCAAATGTTTATTATAAAAAGACAGCTACTCACAAAAGGACTCCTACATAAAAGAGGAAAAGGAACCCATCTCAACATGTGCACAAATATAAGACCTTAGAAACAAAGAAACCCAATGTCAGGGCACTCCAAAAGTTTACGACCATCCAAAAACTGAATGCACAGATATTGAAGTGGATGAAATCCCAGACAAAGAAACCACAGAGCTTACTTACTGTTAATCAATGAACTAAAAGATCTAAAGAATGAACTAAAAAAATATATATAATATAGGATGTGATAAAGCATTTCAGTAAAGAGATTCTGAGAGATAATTAAATAGAAATCCTGGAAATTAAAGACTGAATGAGTAAAACAAAAAATTCAATTGAAAGTCTAACCAATATATCAGATCATGCAGAAGACAGTTTCAGTCTGTAAAGACAAATTACATGAACTTGAGCACTTAGCCATAAAGAAAGAAAATAAGAAGAAACCATGATTAGAATATACAAGAACCCTGAGATAACACTAAGATCAAACTTAAGAATTACTTGAATTGAGGAGGGAATAGAAATACCTGTTAATAGTATTGATAACCTTTGTAGTGAAATAAAAGCAGAAAATTTTCCATACTTTGGGAATGAAATAGACATACAGAAGAAATTCAAAACCCCAAATAGAACCTCTCTGCAGAATGAAATTGACCAAATTATGCTATGTATATGGATGAATATACCACAGTGAATTGCATCTTCATGTACATTTATAAAGCACCAATTAAAAACAATAAATAAATAAAAGGAAGACAAATAGAATGGAGAAAGGGGAGCAGGGGGAAGAAGGGAGGAAGGGAGAGTGCAAGTACTGGGGATTGAAATAGAACAGATTTTATTTCATACATGTTTGAATATGTCAAGGTGAAACCCACTATTATGTGTAACTATACAGCACTAATAAAAACATTTTTAAAAGAACTATTCCATGATACATCATAATTAAAATGCCAAACATACAGAATAAGTATAAGATTTCAAAGACACAAGAGACTAATATCAGGAAACATTCAGAGGTAAATCAATAAGACTAATATCTGATTTTAAAGAAATCATAAAATCCAGCCCTGGAAGAAAAACAAGACCCAAATATATGTGTCTACAACAGATATAACTCTCAGGTAAAGATATCCACAGTATCAAAGTGAAGGATGGAAACTAATATTCCATAAAAATGGAGCTCAAAAGAAGCAAGAGTTGCTACTCTCAATTCTGAAAAAATAAACTTCAAGTCAAAATTAATCAGAATAAACAAAGAAAATCATTTTATACTGGAAAGAGACCAATTCATCAAGAAGATATAACAATAGTAAATGTTTAGCTTCAATATCAGTGCACTTAATATCAAACAAGCACTACTTAACATAAAGGCTCAAATACAGTAATACTGGGTGATTTCAACATACCTCTAATAAGTAGAAAGGTCATCTAGATGAGGTCTTAAAAAATACTATAAATTAAGTGTATCTAAAAAACAGCTATAGAATATTTCATTCAACAACAGATGAATTCATTTTCTTCTCAGCTGCTTAGGAAACTTTTCCCAAAGTTGAGTGTACTTTAGGTCACAGAGTAAGTCTCAGCCAATACAAAAAAAAAAAAATTAATGTAATTCCAAGCATCATATCAGGCCATAAATGAATGAAATTAGTAATAAAAAACAAGAAAAACTACATAAAACCATAGAGATTAAACAATATGGTTTGAAGGAGTAATAGAAGAAATCAGTGGAGAAATTTTAAAATTCTTAGAATTAAACAAGAATAAAGATAAATCATACCACAATCTCTGGAACACTATGAAAGTGGTTCTAAGAGAAGTGCCTATATTAAGGGAAAAAAAAATCCCAAGGACCCCAAATTAACAATCTAAGGATGCACCTTGGAATTCTAAAAAAACAAAAACAAATCAAAGAAGGAAGAAAATAAGATCAGGGCCAAAATTAATGAAATAGAAAATTTTAAAAAATAAAAAGATTCAATGTAAGTATGAGTTGATTCAGTAAAAAGAAAAACAAGAATGACACATCCTTAACCAAACTAATCAGGGGAAAGAGAGAGAGAGAGAGAGAGAGAGAGAGAGAGAGAGAGAGAAAAGGCCTAAATTAATAAAAGTAGAGAAGTAAACAGAGATATCCCTGCAGACATCACTGATATCCAGAGGATCATTAGGGACTGTTTGGAAAACTTACATTCCAACAAGTTGGAAAATGGACAAAATTCTAGACATATATGACCTACCAAAATTGAAACAATATGATATAGAAAAACAAAAACTGACCAAGAACAAGCAGCAATGAGACTGAAGCAGTAACAAAACAAAAACGAACAAAAAAACTTCCAGCAAAGAAAAGTTCATGACCAGATATGCTAAACTGAATTCTACCAGACCTTTGAAGAACAATGGATATCACTGTTTCTCAAATTATTTCATGAAATAGAAAGGTTGGGGAGATGCTCTTTAATTTATTCTATGAAGCCAGTATCACCATGATACCAAAATCAGATAAGGAAAGATCAAAAGAAAACAATAGCCCAATATCCTTGATGAACTTAAATGAAAAAGTCTTCAATAAAACTTTAGAAAATCATATTCAGAAATATATTAAGAACATTGTACAACATTATCTATTTAGTTTCATTCCAAGGATGCAAGGCTTGTTCAACATATGCAAATCAATAAATGAAATTCACCACATAAATAGAAATAAGGACAAAAATAACATGACCATCTCAATAGGTATAGTAAAAGCCTTCAACAAAAGTCAGTGCGCATTCGTGATAAAAATAATGCAGAATGTAGGAATAGTCAGAACTTATCTCTCCATCATAAAGGCTATTTAATACAAACCTAAAGTCAACATTATACTTCATGGAGAAAAACAGAAAGCATTTCCTCTGAAATCAGGAGCAAAATAAGTGTGTCTACTCTCACCACTTCTGTTCAACATAGTAACTGAAATTTTAAACAAGCACTTAAGCAAGAAAAGGAAATAAAGGGATATAAATAGGAACAGAAGATGTCAAATTATCACTGTTCATAGAGGAAATCATACAAGATGCAAAAAGCTCTACCAGATTACTAGAGCTACTAAACAAATTCAGTAAAGTAGTAGGATACAAAATTGGCACATAAAAATCAAAATAGCTTTTCTATACATAAATAATGAATCTACTAAAAATATCAGAAAAACAATTCCATTCACAATTACCTCCAAAAAAAACAAGGAATAAATATAATCAAGGAGGTGAAAAACCTCTATAATGAAAATTATAGAACACTAAAAAAGAAATTGAAGAAAAAAGTTAGAAGATAGAAAGTCCTTCTATGTTACTGGATAGGCAGCATTAATATTGCTAAAATGGCCAAATTACCAGAAGTGTTACACAGATTCACTTCCTATGAAAATACGAATGATATTTTCCTTGAACTAGAAAAAACAGTCCTAAAATTCATTCAAAAGAACAAAAGTCCTGCAATAGCCAAAGCATTTTGAACAAGAAGTTCAAGTCTGGAAACATCACAATACCCAATTTCAAAAAATACTACAGAGCTATAGTAGCAAATACAGATGGTACTGGTATAAAAATAGACACGTAGGCTAGTGCAATAGAATAGTAGACACAGAGATATAAACCCACACATACAGTCATCTAATTCCTCACAAAGTCACCAAAAACATGTTGGGGAAAAATGAAGCCTTTTAACAAATAGTGCTGAGAAAACTTGATATTCATGTTTAGAAGAAACTAGGTCCCCAACTATCAGCCTGAATAATTTAAAATGGATCAAATACCTAGAAATGACACCAGAAACACTGCAACTGCTAGAAGAAATCATAGGTCAACACTCCCACATATAAGCAAAGGGTTTCCTTGATGTGACTCAAGAATTAATACCAAGAATTAATAAATGGATGGTTTCAAATTACAAATCTTCTACACAGCAAAGGAAACAAGAGCATGAAGAGAGCCTTTGGAAAGGGAAAAATTCTAAGCTAGTTACTCTTCTGACAGAGGACCAAACTCCATAATATACAAATAACTCAAAAAACTTAACACCAAAAAGCAAATAACCTAATCGATAATTGGAAAGGAAGTAAATGGACATTTCTCAAAGGAATAAATATAAATGGCCAACATTTTTTTTTTGAAAAACTGTTCATCATCTGTAGCCATCAGGGAAATGAAAACCAAAACTACACTAAGATTTCATCCTATCCAATAAAAATATCAATCAAGAATACACATAATTGGGCTGGGGATATAGCTCAGTTGGTAGAGTGCTTGCCTTGCAAGCACAAGGCCCTGGGTTCAATCCCCAGCACCGCAAAAAAAAAAAAAAACACATAATGATAAACACTGGCAAGGATGCTGGGGAAAAAAAGAACATTCATACACTGTTTGTAGGATTATAAATTAGTACAACTATTCCTCAAAAGACTAAGAATGGAATCATCTTACGACCCAGCCATACCACTCATTTGTATTTATCCAAAAGAACTGAAGTCAATATTCTATAGTGATATATCTATGCCCATGTTTTTGCAATTCATAATAGACAAGTCATTCAATCAACCTATATGTCTTTCAAGAGATGAATGGGTAAAGAGAATGTGGTATATATACACAATGCAGTTTCATTTAGTCATAAAGAAGAATGAGTTTATGTTGTTTTCAGGAAAATAAATGGAACCGGAGAGTACCATGTTAAGTGAGAAACGGCAGCCTCAGAAAGTCAAGAATCACATGTTTTTCTCTTATGTGTGAAAGCTACAGAGAAGAAAAGGGGGGAAGTAAAACCATAAAAATAGGGAACCAGTATAAAAAAGAGTAGAGATCAGGGGGAGGGAGAAGGAAAGGAACAGGAAATATAGTAGCAAATGAAACTGACCAAATTATGTTAGGCTCATGTGCAGAATATTTAATAATGATCCCACTATTATATACAAGTATAATTCACCAACAAAACATTTTTTAAAGTAAATTAAAAGTACCTTATAATACTAAATTATATTTGATATAATGAAAAGATATACTATAGAATGTGGTTTTTTTTAGCTAAATTTTATCAAATTTGTAGATGATACAAAGGTAAGATGAAAAGTGAAAGAAAAAAGTATAGAAGATTAAATTTTTAAAATATACTTAGCAAATACAAGAGCTAATCTCAAAGATTTATATATAATTACATTTATCATCATAGCTGTTTGTTAAAGTTAAAAAGGAAATGAATTAAATATTCATGAGTAAGATATTAAACAAATATGACATTTCTACACTCAGACAAAAGGACTGAATTACACAGAATTTCATTATTAGTCTCTTTTTTGTAACACAATTTGTATGAGTTTCTCTAGTTCTTTCCATTGCTTCCTATAAATTTTCCATAATGGCACTATGTTGCTATAATACTTAAGAAAACTATTATTTTCAATTAAAATAATTCAATATAAAGACTTATATAACCCTAACAAATCTATTTCATAGGAAGATTAAGAAAGGATCTCCCTGACAGCAAGTCTTCTGATGAATGTCAGGTATTTCCCTTGCCCATATTTTTACAATGACTAAGGTTCTAAGAAAAATTTCAAACTATTTTGATAAATTTTAAATGGAAACTTTGAAGATTAGAAGAGGTCTGTGCCAATCAGACATGTGTGCAGTTAATGTGTTCAACTCTCAGAACCAGTAAAAACATTGACCGTATGGAATTCATACAGATGGGGGCAACAGACCCAGTGGAGCAGATGGAGTATGCAGATCTGGTTTGTATAGAGAGAGAAGGGGTCAGAAGGGAAGTGACAGTGGCCAACATGTATGTAAAATTATTAAAGCCATTTTATATATAAAAACTCTTTATTCTTCACAACAACCTATGAAGTCAGTGTTATTATTATTCTAGTTTTACAGAAGGGAAAATTTGAGATGCACTTTATGTGACTTTCCCAAGGTCCACAGATAGTAAGTGGTAGAGAAGGTACTCAAAATACAAACACAGAGAAAATTTCATTGTCAGAACTGTGGTCATTCATTCAAAAGAAAGGAAGTGTTTTTTAAAGCTATTTGGGTTCCCCAGGAGAGAGCAACCATCTGTGGCTGCCTGAATCCTCAGAGCTGAGCTCTGGTCTTCCAGCGCCATTGTGCGGTGGCTCCTGAAGAGCTCTGGTGTGGAGGGGCTGGAGTCACCAGCTCCAGCTGGGAGCTTAGGCCCTTCGGCACCATTTTACAGTATCCCTGGAAGAGAGCAACCACCTGCCACCACTTGAGCCCCCAGCGAGGAGTTCAGGCCTGCCTGGGCTCTCAAGCCCAGTGTCTCCATCACTGAGCGCAGTTCTGCGCCCCTACCCCAACTTGGTCTAGTGCTGAGGCCCACACCCTGGCCCGGGGTCTAGCACCTGTGCTGTATCTGATCGTCTATCAACACCAGGCTGCCTCTGCCCAGAAGCATTGATCATTCCCAACCTGGAGGTAGTGAGACAGCACCCTTCTTGGGTCACCACTTGATCAAGCACCTCTCAAACATCAGGTCATTGAAAAATAAGAGGTTTGAACTCTATAGTATATTTTTATCGCAGAACGTTTCTTAAATTAATTGTAATACTACAATTATTCCTAATATATCCTCTATATTCCTACCTTTTTCTTTTATTATTATGATTATCACTCTATCTCCCTCTTACATATCCGTTTCCTTGGAGAATCTCTTTTTCCTCATGCTAACAACCTATTTCTTTTAATTGCACTTCCACTATTCATATGACATTGTATATGTATAGACTCACTTCTTATCTCATTATTGTTTTGTCCAATAACCCTCCTCATTCTCACTGTCCAACATTAGGATTTGGAGTCCTTATTGAAAACTTACTGGTTATGCTGTAGATAATAATTTGAACTCATCTCTGCTTATTAAGACAACACTGTTACTATCTCAATAGGGACTATTTAGATTAAGAACACATATTGTTTATATGGTATGCTGCCAAGATTGATCTCTCAATTCAAGGGGAAGTATTGAAAATAGGCAGGAACCCTGTAAGTCCTTAAGGGGAAACTGCAATACCTAGGATTCGCACTACTAGAGGGGAAAATACACTAGCAACATAAGAAAACATGGGAGGAAAACGTCCCAAACAAACCCAGATACTATACCAAAGGAACCCAAACACAACATGGCAGAAGCATTGTCAGAAAGGGAGCTGTACATAATTAAAATGATCCGAGAAGCGAACAAGGAGTCAAGAGAGCAAATGCAGGCAATGATAAAAGAGCAACTGCAGGCAACAAAACATCATTTCAATAAAGAGATAGAGATTCTGAAAAAAAAAAACAAGCAGAAATCCTTGAAATGAAGGTTACAATAAACCAAATTAAAAACTCAATAGAAAGCTTAACCAACAGGCTAAATCACTTGGAAGACAAAACCTCAGACAACGAAGACAAAATATTTAATCTTGAAAACAAATTCAACCAGACAGAGAAGATGGTAAGAAATCATGAACACAACCACCAGGAGTTTTGGGACATCATGAAAAGACCAAATTTAAGAATTATTGGGATTAAGGAAGGCACAGAGACACAAACCGAAGGAATGAATAATCTGTTCAATGAAATAATATCAGAAAATTTCCCAAATCTGATGAATGAAATGGAAAATCAAATTCAAGAGGCTTATAGGACACCAAATGCACAAAATCACAACAGATCCACACCCAGGCACATTATAATGAAAATACCTGACATACAAAACAAAGATAGAATTGTTAAGGCTGCAAGAGAGAAACATCAGATTACATATAGGTGGAAACCAATACGAATATCAGCAGATTTCTCAGCCCAGACCCTAAAAGCAAGAAGGGCCTGGAACAACATATTCCAAGCATTGAAAAAAAAACGGATGCCACCAAGAATATTATACCCGGTAAAACTTACCTTCAGATTGAAGATGAAATAAAATCCTTCCATGATAAACATAAGCTAAAAGAATTCATGAACAGAAACCTGCCCTAGAGAAAATCCTTAGCAAAATATTCCAAGAGGATGATATGAGAAACAACAATGTAAGTCATCAAAGGGAAGAATTACCCTAAAGGAACAGCCAATTAAAGGAAAAACCAAGTAAGATTAAAATCCAAAAATAAGTCAAAATGACCAGGAATGCAAGTCATATCTCAATAATAACCCTAAATGTAAATGGTCTAAACTCATCAATCAAAACTCATAGACTGTCAGATTGAATTAAAAAGAAAGACCCAACCATATGCTGCCTTCAAGAGACTCATCTCATAGAAAAACGTGCCCACAGACTAAAGGTAAAAGGTTGGGAAAAAACATACCACGCACATGGACTTAGTAAAAAAGCAGGAGTTTCCATCCTCATTTCTGATAAAGCAGACTTCAAGCCAAAGTTAATCAGAAGGGATAAAGAAAGACATTTCATACTACTTAAAGGAAGCATAAATCACCAAGACATAACAATCATAAATGTTTATGCACCAAACAATGGCGCATCCATGTACGTCAATCAGATCTCAATTCCAGGAACCAAATAGACCAAAACACGATAATACTGGGGGACTTTAACACACCTCTCTCACCATTGGACAGATCTTCCAAGCAAAAATTGAACAAAGAAACCATAGGACTCAATGACACAATCGCTAATTTAGACTTAACAGACATATATAGAATATTCCATCCATCAAAAAGTGAATACACTTGATTCTCAGCAGCTCATGGAACCTTTTCTAAAATAGACCATATGTTATGCCACAAAGCAACTCTTAGCAAATGCAAAAACACAGAGATACTACCTTGTATATTATCAGATCATAATGGAATGAAATTAGAAATCAACGATAAAGTTAAAAACAGAAACTACTCCAACGTCTGGATATTAAATAATATGCTATTGAATGATGCATGGATAACAGGAGACATTAGGGGGAAAATAAAAAAATTCTTAGAGGTCAACAAGAACAAAGATACAACATATCAGAATCTCTGGGATACTATGAAAGCAGTGCTATGAAATTCATTGCATAGAGTGCATTCAATAAAAGAATGAAAAGTCAACAAATCCATGACCTCACATTACAACTCAAAGCCCTAGAAAAAGAGGAACAGATCATCACCAAAAGGAGAAGATAGGAAATAATTAAAATCAGAGCTGAAATCAAAGAAATTGAAACAAAAGAAACAATTCAAAAAATTGAAAAAAAGAAGTTGGTTCTTTGAAAAAATAAACAAAATTGATAAACTCTTAGCCACACAAAAAGAGAAGGAGAGAGAAAATCCAAATTACTAAAATTCGTGATGGAAATGGAAATATTACAACAGACACAATTGAAATACAAAACATAATTAGAAGCTACTTTTAAAATCTATACTTCAACAAAATAGAAAACCTGGAAGACATCAACAGGTTCTTAGAGGCATATGAGCCACCCAAACTAAATCTGGAGGACATACACAACTTAAATAGATCAATTTCAAGCAAGGAAATAGAAGAAGTCATCAAAAGCCTACCAACAAAAAAGTCCAGGACCAGATGGATTCACAGCCAAGTTCTACAAGACCTTCAAAGAAGAGCTCATTTCAATATTCCTCAAAGTATTTCATGAAATAGAGGAGGAGGGAAACCTTCCAAACTCATTCTATGAAGTTAATATCATCCTGATACCAAAACCAGAGGACACAACAAGGAAAGATAATTTCAGACCAATATCCCTAATGAACATAGATGCAAAAATTCTTTAAAAAATTTTAGCAAATCACATACAAAAGCATATTAAAAAGATAGTGCACCATGATCAAGTGGGTTTCATCTAGGGGATGCAAGGTTGGTTCAACATCCGGAAATCAATAAATGTAATTCACCAATCAACAGACTTAAAGTCAAGAACCACATGATAATTTCAATAGATGCAGAGAAAGCATTTGATAAAATACAGCACCCCTTCATGCTCAAAACACTAGAAAAAATAGGGATAGTGGGGACATTCCTTAACATTGTAAAGGCTATCTATGCTAAGCCCAGAGTTAACATCAATCTAAATGGAGAAAAATTGAAAGCATTCCCCCTGAGAAATGGAACAAGGCAGGGATGCCCTCTTTCTCCACTTCTGTTCAACATTGTCCTTGAAACTCTAGCCAGAGCAATAGACAGACCAAAGAAATTAGAGGAATACAAATAGGAAAAGAAGAACTCAAACTATCCCTATTCGCTGATGACATGATTCTCTATTTAGAAGACCCTAAAAATTCCACCAGAAAACTTCTGGAACTTATAAACGATTTTAGTAGAGTAGCAGGATATAAAACTAATGCTCATAAATCTAATGCATTTTTATTCATAAGTGATGCATCATCTGAGAGAGAAATTAGGAAAACAATACCATTCACAATAGCCTCTAGAAAAATAAAATACTTGGGAATAAATCTAATAAAAGAGGTGAAAGACCTCTACAATGAGAACTACAGAACACTAAAGAATGAAATTAAAGAAAGTCTGAGAAGATGGAAAAATCTCCCATGTTCTTGGATAGGCAGAATTAATATAGTCAAAAATGGCCATACTATCAAAAGCACTATACAAATTCAATGCAATTCCAATTAAAATCCCAATGACGGACCTCACAGAAATAGAGCAAGCAATCATGAAATTCATTTGGAGGAATAAGAGACCCAGAATAGCCAAAACAATTCTTAGCAAGAAGAGCGAAGCAGGGGATATCACAATACCAGACCTTCAAATATACTACAGAGCAATAGTAACAAAAACAGCATGGTATTGGTACCAAAATAGACAGGTAGATCAATGGTACAGAATAGGGGACACAGAGACAAACTCACATAAATACAGGTATCTCATACTTGACAAAGGAGCCAAAAACATACAATGGAGAAAAGATAGCCTCTTCAACAAATGGTTCTGGGAAAACTGGAAATCCATATGCAGCAAAATGAAACTCAATCCATGTCTCTCACCCTATACAAAACTCAACTCAAAATGGATCAAGGACCTAGAAATTAGACCAGAGACCCTGCATCTAATAGAAGAGAAAATAGGTCCAAATTTTCATCATGTTGGCCTAGGACCAGATTTCCTTAACATGACTCCCAAAGCACAAGAAAGAAAAGCAGGAATCAATGATTGGGATAGAGTCAAACTAAAAAGCTTCTTCTCAGCAAAGGAAACAATCAGGAATGTGAAGAAAAAGCCTTCAGAGTGGGAGAAAATCTTTGCCACACACACGTCAGATAGAGCACTAATCTCCAGAATCTACCAAGTACTCAAAAATCTTTACACCATGAACACTAATAACCCAATCAATAAATGGGCCAAAGAAATGAACAGGCACTTTACAGAGGAAGATCTACAAGCAATCAACAGATTTATGAAAAAATGTTCAACATCCCTAGTTATAAGAGAAATGCAAATCAAAACCACCTTAAGATTTCATCTTACCCCAATTAGAATGTCTATTATTAAGAACACAGGCAACAACAGGTGTTGGCGAGGATGTGGGGAAAAGGGTACACTCATACATTGCTGGTGGGAGTGCAAGTTGGTGCAGCCACTCTGGAAAACAGTGTGGAGATTCCTTAGAAAACTTGGAATGGATCCACCATTTGACCCTGCTATCCCACTCCTTGGCCTATACCCAAAGGACTTAAAATCAGATTACTACAGTGATGCAGCCACATCAATGTTCATACCTGCCCAATTCACAATAGCTAGATTGTGGAACCAATCTAGATGCCCTTCAGTAGATGAATGGATAAAGAAACTGCAGTATATATACACAATGGAATATTACTCAACCATAAAGAAGAATAAAATTATGGCATTTGTAGGTTCATGGATGATGTTGGAGACTGTTATGGTAAGTGAGATTAGCCAATCCCAAAAATCCAAGGGCTGAATGGTCTCTCTGATAAGTGAATGATGATGCACAATGTGGGGTGGAAGGGTAGAAAGAATGGAGGAAGGATAGATAGCACAGAGGGAAGGGAGGGGTGGGGTTGGGGTGGGGGGTAAGAATATTAACAGAATGTGTGACAGACATCATTGCCCTGTGTACATGTATGAATGCACAGATGGTGTGACTCTACTTTGTGTACAACCAGAGAACCAATAGCTGTACTCCATTTATGTCCAATGAATCAAAATTAAATTTTAAAAAAAAGCTATTTGGTATTACTCTGTGTGTGTGTGTGTGTGTGTGTGTGTGTGTGTGTGTATTTATATGTATGCCAAGTGTCATGAATGAATTTCTTCTTCCTCCTTCCTTCCACTCCCCTTTATTTCCACCTGATGATGCTTCTACATATGAGAGCCAATAGAAGATACTAGACAACATTTTTATTAACCACATATCCAGGAATACAGCTGTAACTCCTGCAGTCTATGAGGTAAAAAAGAAGTTGTCTGTCAGTGACTAAATTTATAAGACTATTAAACCCTAAACCTAACCAATATCCCAAAGGGAAAGAATATGGTATTTTTGTGAGTAATGATTAATGAATTAAGAAAGATGTTTGACTTCAACACTGAGGAATATATTGAATAACTTAGGACTTAACAAATTTGTTTTGGGAGAGGATATTTGTGTATGCTCTTAGCACCCTGAAAAGCAGTGACTCCCTTGGCTTTTAGGCCGATCTCAATTCTGTCTGTGATTTTGCATAATGTAGTAAAATCACTCTATTTCAAATCCATCAAGTATAAATTAAGATGCTTTTGTTTAGTTCTCTTTACCATGTTTATTTAACCATAAATAAAAACATGGAAAACTCCAGCAGCCACACTTACCTGTGATCCAAGTGGTGAATTGAGAGAATAACTCCTGAATTTAAGTGGGTCTGTTTCAGTGTCACCAAAACAGTAAATTCATGCTTATTTCTCAGCTTTTGAAAAAATTGCTCAGCAGTAGCAGTGGATGCTTTTATGCTTCTGGGAGTATCTAAAAATAAATAATAAACACATTGTAGGAATAGACTAGAATTTGGTTTTATAAAGTACCTTTTACATGCAACATCTTTCTAAAAAGAAAAAAAAAACTGTGAAGTAATAACAGATAAATCCCAAATTTAAAGTCTCTACAAATTCTTTCAACAAGACTTTATGGTATATAAAAACACAGCAGAGTAAAAATAACAAGAACTATTGAACTTATTTTTTAGGAATCTTTCTTCAAAAATGACATCTTTGAGGCAAAGAATCAAATAGTCTTATTTGAAGAAGTGTGCTTCCAAGTTTTCTCCTTCTGTACTTCCTTTACCTTAGATTCCAGAGCCACATCAGTACCAACAAAGAGAAAGAGCATGAGCTTCCTAGAATAGAACCTAAACCTCCATGCTAGAGCCATTTTGCTTTTCTGACACCTCCTGAGGGAAAACTGGATTTAAGTCGATGTGCCACTCTCCACATTGGTGTCTTTAGCCAAAAGCCTTGCTATAAATATATTTGTCAAAAGATCAGTGAAATTAGTCACTCTCAGCCTTCTGTGCAGTGAATGAAGCATTAAGATTGAATTATCTCACCATATTTGCTGAAAGAAATACATAGAACTTAATTCCCATCCCTTTCTCCTTGGGCTCAGAGAAACTATAGCCAAGGAAGGTTTGCCTAGAAAATGACAAACTTTTACTCTGCACTTTTACACAGCTTAGTTCTGCACTCCAACCTCAGGACCCAGAGAATATGGATGAAACAGATAGGGATAAAAATGAATTTGGTGGACAGGAAAACTCTACTATTCAAAAAACCCCACTAGCTTCAAGTACAATGTTCTATTATTTACAGTGTGTGTGTGAAGGATCAATGAGAATCAGAAATGCAGTTTGTGTTGTGAAAAATCATTCTCTTCTCTTCTATGCTTCAGCCTAGGTAAGTAGTTCTCAATAGGAGAAGTAGCATTTGGAGTCCTACACATTTACTTGTGTAGGACTCTCCTATATATTGCAAATCATTCAGCATTCCCGTGCAAAGAATGCCGTGGCACACTACCCTTGGTCATTGTAACCACTCAAAGTATTCCCACACAATTCCCCTGGCTGAGAGTCAAAATCTTGCTGAAACAGGGACTACAAGATAAATTCACAGTTCCCTAATTTTTAAGTCCACAAATTCATGAACAAAAATGCAATCACCTGGTTCTTGTCCATCACCAGGAATACACAAGCATGAAGAAGCCCTTGAGATACCCATAAAATAAGGAAGGGACAAATAACCCAATATAATGAAAGAAATGCTATCACACAGGTAAATCCAAAGAGTCATGTCAATGAATTAGGTGGAAAATTAGCCAATAGCATCCATAGGGAAGGCTAATAAATACATGGAATTTGATCAGAAGACTACTAGGTAGAGAAAGGAAGGAAAAGCATTCCACTCATGAAAATAGGTTATGAAAAAGCACAGAGGTATGAGTAGTCATGGCACAGCTGGAATGGGTGAAGAACAGCCATTGCTGATGGGGTTGAAAAGGAAAGCTGGATTGGATGAGGCAGGAGTTTGTAGACTAATGTAATGGATGCCTGTCAATCCCATCACCATTAGCAAATTTCCCTCTTGGAAAACAAGAAACTTTAATTTGCAATTGAGAAATAATCCCTCCCAACCTGAATCCATGACTTCTCTGTGCTAAATTCAGTTATATGACACATTCTAACCAAGAATGCCCGTGGCACCCTACCCTTGGTCATTGTAACCACTCAAAGTATTCCCACACAATTCCCCTGGTTGAGAGTCAAAATCTTGCTGAAACAGGATTGTTTCTAACCAATCAAAGCAATATCAATCCTTTTCCACAGGAAATTAGCCCAGGAATAGGTACCTAATCCAGGCAATAAAGCTAGACCCAGGGTTTTTGTTTGAAGTTTTAGGAAATGCCAGGTGCAGTGGTACACGGCTATATTCCTCGCTACTCAGGAGGCTGAGAAGAGAATCACAAATTCAAGGGCAGTCTAGACAACTTACCAAGACCCTGGCTCAAAATCAAATAAAAAGGACTAAGGATGTAGTTCAGTGGTAGAGCACCCCTCAGTTGAATTCCCACTACTGGAAAAAAAAAATACACACATATTTTAGGAAAAAGCAGCTTTTCTTTTAAACTTCCACAATTACACTCAATAGTCACAACTCAAAAGCATAATAATAATCTAAAATTTCTGTCTTGGTCAACACAATATTTTCTTCCCAGGCTCCCTCAGGAATAAGAAAGTTTGTAGAAGGAATTCCATATAATAACTCCTAAATATTCTATCTCCTGAAGGAATCATCCAAAATCTAATTCTGTGAGAATGATTTCACCTGATGTTAATTTTTATTCCACTCAAATTTATATGGAAGTTAATCATTCACAACCTTCATTGCTTCAGTTTAATTTGATAGATAAAAGTGATTTAAAATTAAATTATAAATATTTAGTATGCTCCTCCTCTTTTCCAGTAGGTAGAATTTGAGTGGCATCCTTTTTCTTGCCATGCAGGATGATAGATGGGGATGCAAATAAGACAAGTAGAGAAAGGATCACATTGAATACATAAGTGATGATCAGACCCACAGAGTGAACCAAGGACCTGGCCCAGAGATCTTGAGCGCTTTACCTATCAGTAAGAGAAAAAAAAATTTAGAAATGTGGCAGCTTACCTATTTTTTTTTTTTTAAGAAAAAAAGATGCTTAGAAAAGAGTTTGAAGCAATTTGTTGTTTGGCATACTTGGAAAAACCTTCACTAAATCACCATATCATTCCACATTGTTGTTAAGAGTTACGTTTGTGGGAAGAGTTAAGAGGCTATACTATTTTAGAATGCTTTTAAATTTTATTTTGTTTTTAGATTAAACAATATGTAAACATCTTTAAATGAAAGGAAGAAGGGACTAAAGAATGGATTATGATGAGTATCATCAGTAAAACTGTAAGTCACTAAGGTTGAAAACTTGATGAAGGAAACTAAACTGATCAATCTACATTTTGAAAAAATTTCTCTGGTGGCTACATGGAAGGTTATTTGAAGAAAGACAAAGAATGGAAACAGAAGACACTTGAGGAAGGTTTATTTAAAAAGTAGGGGGTGAGAGTGAGAAAGACAAATTCAATTGAATCTAAAGTTTTTAGCTTGAGGGACTGAATAAAAGTAAATGTGGAGACTGTTATGCTAAGTGAGATCAGCCAATCCCATAAATCCAAAGCCCGAATGGTCTCTCTGATAAATGAATGATGATGCATAATGTGGGGGGGAAGGGTGGCAAGAATGGAGGAAGGATAGATAGCATAGAGGGAAGGAAGGGGTGGGGGCGGGGTGGGGGGTAAAAATAATAACAGAATGTGTGACAGATACCATTGCCCTGTGTACATGCATGAACGCACAGATGGTGTGACTCTACTTTGTGTACAACCAGTGAAACAATAGCTGTACTCCATTTGTGTTCAATGAATCAATAAGTATATAAAATAAATAAATAAATAAATAAATAAATAAATAAGTAAGTAAGTAAATGTAGTAAGGGCATTATTTTACCCACTCAGTTTCAGAAATTATCTAATTTCGGTGATCATTGACATTTATGTTTTATTTCACATATGTTAAACATTATTTTGGTATCCATAAACTACCTTTGCCCAATCAAGTTGATATTTTTTACTTTGATTGTTAACCATGACATGGAGCCACTGATCCTTGAATTGTTTGTCAGGCATGAAAATGGATGAAAGATGAGCCAAGTGAGCACCAACATAACATGGATGCTGTGCACTGAGATGCTTTAGAAAATGGTAAGGAATGTGCAGAGCAGACCCATCATTGACCCATCAGAGTGGTAGTGAGGTCCTATAAGCCCTACAACCAGCTACTTGAAGCTTATTCACTCATACCAGGTCACAATTCAAGACAGAATCACTTATGCAAACCAACTTCTCCACCCAACCCATTTTCTTCCTCTTTTGCTGCTGCTTATGAAATAGGGTGATTTATAGGAAGGAGAATGCTCCTGCATGAAAATAGACACCAGAATCTCTGTTCAACTCATACTGTAGTGATAAGATGATAATGTTTGTTTTCTTCCATCGCAATTGGCCAAGTTCATTGCACAGGTGTTTAAACCACTAAGGGCTTGCATGAGCTGCCAACTGTTTTGGAACAAAACAAAGAAACAAAGAAAGCACCTACAAGAAGTATAAGTCATGATTTCACAATAAGAATCAGTTCTTCATCCATAGAACACCATCTGCCACCCTTACATTACCCTAAAAATATTTAAATGTACTTTCCCCTTACAAACATGTTTTCAAAAATTCATTATGTCTGAGTCCAAGAAGGACTTAACAGGGATCTCAGAACTCTGTGAGAGGCATTAGAATCAACAGGAGATGCAAGATTCAGGAGCTAATTGGAAAGCAGGACCTAAAGAATTTGGTCACTAATAAACCACAAGCAAAAGGTAAAACAAAGGGAGACAAGTGAATGCGATTAAATCCAATGTTTCTAGACTGAGAGACTGAAAGAAACTAAATGCAATAAGAACATTATGGTACCCATTCAGTTTCAGAAATGATAATTATCAAGGGACACACACCTGGAAGTGTCCAGTAGGAAGCTGGCACTTTAGAATTTGATCTCACCAAAAGTTGGAATTGGAAATATAGATTTAGAAGTTATTAAAATATAGTATCTAAAGTCATGAGGGTGCCTGAGTAAATCACAGGAATCATGGAAGCAAAAGGAGAATGAAAGGACAGACCATAAAAACACTAGATCAGTGGTATAGCAGGGATATCATATAGAAGTTGCACACACACACACACACAAATACAGAGACATGTATGTATACACGTGTGTGTATATATATACACAAATACATGTGTGATACACATATATATATAATGCTGCACATATAACAATATACAACTTTTATCCTTCAAAACTGCACAATAATATATTTTTCACCTTTGAACCCACATTCCACTTTGTTCTCACAAAGCTCTGGAAACATGACAGCAGCAACAATCACTGCTTCCATTTTCAATGAACTGAAAGTCATGAACAATCCCATGTCCATCCAAACACACTAAGGAAGTTAAAATAGAATGACAATTTCTGGACCAACATTCTTTCCACTAAACTGTAATGCCCCCTGAACATGGTATCTTTATTGATGCTTCACCGTCACAAACAGATTCAAATAAGAGTACCTACACAGAAAAATGTCGTTATATAAGTTAACATTTTTAGTTCCTTAAGTAACAAACTTGGTAGTGATTTTTAAGAAAGGTCACTTTACACATTTGCATTTCTGTTTCCCAATTTGTAAAATTAGAATTCCTGTCTTCTATTTTCATCTCATGGATTATGTAATGTTAAGAGAGACATGTGAGTTCCTGTGATCATTACTACAAGATGCAATTCTGGTACTGATTAGAAAATCAGTCATAGAAACCAACATATAAGAATTATTTTTATTTTGTTGTCCTTAAAGTTTCAGAATAGAAATTTAATTCAGGAATGTCTTTAATTTTTTTTCCAACAAGACCTCCTGTTACTAATCAAATACAGGAAAATAAAGTATAGTGATTCCAAAAACAAATTTAGAAGCCAGAAGAACAAGTTTCCAAAAATTACCAACCTTATTAGCTGTTTTAGGCACATAGTAAACACTATGAGTTTGCTACTGGCATTTTATACTTACCATCTCACCCTTACAAGTAATGAGACTAGAACTACTAAAACTACCAAGTCATATAACATCTTTCCGGTGATTTTCTGAATTTACTTACATTCTAAGCATCCCAAACTCAGACAAAAAAATCAATGTTGACAACTGACAAAAAAAAATTAGCATTCAAATTATCCCTTTTTTCTGTACGTACCAAGAACTCATTCCTTCCTATTGTTTTATAATATTCCATTTTCCTATATACCACAATTTTATTCATTTACTTATTGATGGATATTTGGGATGTTTCCAGGTTTGTTTCTTTTCTGTAATGCTGAGATTGTACCCACAACCTAGAGCATGTTAGGCAGGCTCTCTACTGTAACAGACATAGTAGAGAGCTCTGGAAGATGTCCTTTTGTTTTGTTTTATTTTGTTTTATGTCCCCAGTACTTCCTCGTTCCCTCCACTCCTCCTGTCCACTATCCCCTTCCTCTACTGGTCTCCCTTCTACCGATTTATTTTTTTAACTGGTGGTTTGTACATAGACATAAAAGTTAAATTCACTGTGGTATATTCATATATTTACATAGCATAATAATGTGGTCAATTTCATTACACAGTTCCTCCCTTTTCCTGTCCCTCCTTCCTCCCCCATAATCCCCTTAGTCTACTCCACTAAACTCTCTTCTATTTTCATGGGCTCTTCCCCACTTTTTATCTTGATTTTGCTCTAATATTCATAAATGAGAGAAAATATTCAACCCTTGTATTTCTGAGACTGGCTTATTTCATAGAGCATGATGTTATCCAGTTTAATTCATCTACCAGCAGATGCCATAATTTCACTCTTCTTTATAGCTGAGAAAAACCTCATTGTATAGATAAACCACATTTTCTTTATTCATCTACCTATTGATTGGCACTTGGCTTCATGCACAATCTTGTCCATCACTCCATTTCTAGAAGACTTTGAATGTTCATTATTTTTTGGACAAAGGTCAATGTAAAATGAAATTCTTTTCAAAGTATGGCAGACAAATTTCACATGAATTGACTACTAAGGAAAAAATAGATTAAGAAAAGGGGTCTTGAAAGGCTACTACCAAGCTCTGAAAAACCTGTCAACATGCCATGCTGCTTCAAATCTTTTTAACTGGAGAACTGATTGAGTTTAAATACAAAATTTATTCAAGGTTTTTTATTTTTATTGTATGTAGATGCTAAAAATCCTCACTAATAAAATGACTAGTAGCATTTTCAAAGCAATTATTAATAAATAATGAAGCAGCTCAGAAGCAATAGCAACATAATACTTGGTTTTACTCACGGAACAAGTAGGATGGAAGGATGAGTTTATATGTTGATATAGTAATGACTTCTAGGGATTTGAATGTGTGCTATTTATTCCCTGCATAGATGATAGATAGATAGATAGATAGATAGATAGATAGATAGATAGATGATAGATAGAGAAACTGATTTATTTCTAAATTAAAGTATAATTTAATGCAGCTATGTATACAGTAACAAATATAGGTGTTACTGAAATATAGAGTGAGATTAGAGTTTTTGCTGTGTATTATTTCTTTTACTATTGTGCTGTTTCAATGTTTTGTTTTGCTTTTTCACTACAAATATCTCTTCTTAATGAGGTATAACTGACAAATATAAATTGTGTATGTGTGTGTGTAGTATGCAACATGATGCTTTGACATACACACATATTCTGAAAGTAGTATCACAATCAAGGTAACATATCCATCACCTAATGTGATTGTCATTTTTTTTTCTTCATGGCCAGAAAACTTAAGATTTGTTCTCAGTAAATCTCAAATATGCACTACAGACCTAATAAATGTACTCATCATTCTGTACATTAAATGCACAGAATTCATTAATCCTGTATAAATGAAACTTGGTTCCTTTGACCAAC
The DNA here is from genome assembly GCA_020662805.1 of Glaucomys volans. Lineage (NCBI taxonomy): Eukaryota > Metazoa > Chordata > Mammalia > Rodentia > Sciuridae > Glaucomys > Glaucomys volans. Next base: position 44,114 of record JAJEJO010045150.1, read on the forward strand.
ATTTTCCCATTTCTACATTCTCTAGTTGATGGCAACTATCATGCTATCTGCTTCTATGAGTTCAACTACCTGAACATATATACTATATAGAGAATCTACATATAAGTGAGATAATAGAGTATTTGTTTCTCCGTGCCTGACTTATTTCAGTCAGCATTATGTAGATTTGTCCATGTTGCTGCAAATGATGAAATTTTATTCTTTTGTTTAAGGTTAAATAGCATTCCTTTGTTAGTATATACCACAATCTCTTTATCCATTCATCTACTGGCAGGCATTCAGTTTCTTTTCATAGTTTGGTTACTGTGGGTAATGCTGCAATGAACATGGGGATACATATTTCACTACAAGATACTGATTTCATCTTCTTTGGATTTATACCCAGAGATGAGATTACTGGAGAGGTGGTGATTCTACTTCTAATTTTATAAGAAAGTTCCATAGTGTTTTCCATAATGATGGTTGGTACAATTTATATTCTCAGCAACAGTGTAAAGGGTTCCCTTTTATCTGTACCCTCATCAATATTTGTTATCATTTACCTTTTTGCTAACAGTCATTCTAACAGGTATGAAGTAATGTCTAATTGTGGTTTTAATTTCATTCCCTTGATGATTAGTGATGCTATAATAATGTTTACTATTTGTACCATTTCTTTTAAGAAATATTTTCCAGGCCTTTGCCCTTTTTTTAATTGGGTTATGTGCTTTCTAAGTATTGAGTTGCATGAATTCTTACATATTTTATTTGTGAACCTCTTATCAAATGTATGGATTACAAATATTTTCTTCCATTCTGTAGACTGTATCTTCACTTTGTTGATTGTTTACTTTTCCAGGCAGAAACTTAGTGTTTGATGTAATCCCATTTGTCTATTTTTGCATTTGTTGTCTGTGCCTTTAGAGTCAAATTCAAAAAACTGTTGCCCATACAAATGTCAAAAATATTTTTCTCCATGTTTTCTTTTAGTAGTTGTACACTTTCAAGTACTACATTTAAATTTTTAGCCATTTTGAGTTAAATATTTGTACATGGCAGAAGGCAAAGATTCAATTTTATTCTTCTGCATGTGTTCTCACAACACCATTTATTGAAGAGACTATCCTTTCCCTAGTATGTGTTTTGGCACATTTATCAAATGGCAGTTGACTAGAAATGGGGAGATTTATTTTTTGGCTTTCAATTGATCTATGTGTCTGTTTTATGCAATATTATGCTGTTTGATTATTATAGCTTTGCTTTGAAGTCAAGTAACGTGATACCTCTGCCTTGTTTCTTTCGAGCAAGATGGTTTGACTATATGGAGTTCTTTGTGTTTCTTATGAATTTTTAGGATTTTTTTCTATTTTTGTGAAAAATGTCAATGGAATTTTGATAGGGTTTGCATTGAATCTGTACATTGCTTTGGATAGTATGAACATTTTAACAATATTAATTCTTCTAATATATGAACAAAGGATATCTTCCCATTTATTTCTGTCTTCTTCAATTTCTTCCAGCAATGTTTTTTAGTTTTCACTGTATAGGTCTTTCACTTTCTTGGTTAAGTTAGTACCTAAGTATTTTCGTAGCTATTGTCAATCAGATTATAATCTTAATTTCTCTATCAGATAGTTCATTATTAGCATGTAGAAGTATTTAAGTATTTTCAGTATGTCAATAGTAAAATTAAGGAGAAGGGATTTGTCCAAATTCTAATAACAAAAAAATAAAGTATTATTTTCTTCTTTTGCAATTGAGAAGAGTTTTGGTGAGTTTGTATTTTTTTTTTTTTTTTTTTTTGGTTTGTGTCTTGTTTTTTCCTGCTGTGACTAAAAGATCTGACCAGAACAATTTTAAAGGAGGAAAAGTTTATTTATTTAAGGGCTCACAATTTCAGGGGTCTTAGTCCATAGAAGGCCAGCTTCATTCCTCAGGGCTCAAGGTGAGGCTGGACATCATGGCAGGAGAGGGTGGTGGAGGGAAGTAGTTCACATCATGGTAATCAGGAAGCAGAGAGAGACTCTGCTTGCCAGATACAAATATGTACCCAAAGCCACACCCCAATTCCTACCTCCTCCACCCATACCCTACCATTTTAGTCATCACTTTGGTCATCACATCAGGAGAGTAAATCACTGATCGATTAAGACCCTCATTTCTCCTCTGATCTTTTGGGCACTGTCTCACACGTGAACTTTTGGGGGACATCTCATATACAAACCATAACAAGAAGTATCACTACAATTGCCATCAGGAATAAAATGAATTTCCACACATGGCACTGTATAGAAGCTGAATAGATTCTTCCCTACATAAGTGAACTCATGAAAATACCTTATGTAAAATTCAGTTAAAATCTATCTAATCTCAGATATAGATTGTTTGACTTAGATTGTTCCAAACTCACCAAATTACCACTCTATATTTTTTCAATCTTTAACTACAAAATGTTATTACCTTCAAAATTCCGATTAGAAATACATGAAATGAATACTATTACTACAGTTTCTGTCCATTGTTCTTACTTTCCCTTCAATATGCCCATGCATTTATAGTGCAAAATTTCAAGGCAAATTAATAGTAACAATTCTAAAAGTCATTAAAATTTGATCAACATTGTATATGGAGTTTGCAAAATCTTTAAACATGAACAATCTCATTTAAATCTTACAAAAACTTTTATTAAATGGATTATTGGCTCCATTATAAAAGAAATTGCAGACTGGAAGGAGATGCACAGAGAAGCCAAGGCAGTTTCTATCACAGCTCATTTCTATGTATCTACTATATTGGGAAATACCAAAAGCAATTCTGGCAGTATATAGAAATAAATACACCAAATCCAAGGGACAGAGTCAAGATCCTAACCCAGATGAATGGCTTTCTATTCTTATAAAAGTCCTACAGCACTACAGTGATCCATATTCCGAAGAGTAAATTCTTATTTTAAATTATTTTTTATACTAACTTTTCAAAAAGCATATTATAAAAATAAACTTATCTTGATCTTTGGATTAATTAGGCTTTCAAATCTATAGGATTATTTCTACCATATAATCTTTCAGCTATATACTCTAATCTACTGAGATGTAAACTACAAGTTTTAAACAAAAAGCTTTTTTGATTTTAAGTCCTTTGAGTATAATAAACCAAGGAGTGGGATAACTGAATCAAATGGTGGTTCCATTCCAAGCTTTCCTTATGGAGGAATCTCCACACTGCTTCTCATATAGTTGCACCATTTTGCTTTCCCACCAGCACTGTATGAGTGCACCTTTTCCCCACATCCTTGCCAACATTGATTGTTGTTTGTATTCTTGATAATTGCCATTCTGATTGGAGTGAGATGAAATCTTATCAGTAATTTTGATTTGAATTTCTCTAATTGCTAGAGATGTTGAACATTTGTTCACATATATGTTGATCGATTGTTTATCTTCTTTTGTGAAATGTCTGTTCAGTTCCTTAGTCCATTTATTGATTGGGTTACTTGTTTTTTCAGTGTTAAGTTTTGGAGTACTTTATATATCCTAGAGATTAATGCTTTATCTGAGGTTGCATGTGGTAAAGATTTTAGCCCAACCTATAGGTCCTCTCCTCACATTATTGATTGTTTCTTTTGCTGAAAAGCTTTTTAGTTTGAGTCCATCTCATTTATTGATTCTTGATTTAACTTCTTGCACTTTAGGGGTCTTGTTAAGGAAGTCAGATTTTAGGCTAAGATGATGAAGACTTGGACCTTCTTTTTTTTCCAGTAATCACAGGGTCTTTGTTCTCGTGCCTAAGTCTTTGATCCACCATGAGTTGAGTTTTGTGCAGGATGAGAGATAAAGGTTTAATTTCATTTTGTTACATGTGGCTTTCCATTTTTCCTAGCACCACTTGTTGAATAGGTTACCTTTTCTCCAATGAATGTTTTTGGCACCTTTGTCTAGTATGAGATACTTATATTTATGTGGGTTTATAGCAGCTCAATTCACCATAGCTCAAATATGGAACCAACCTAGATGCCTGTCAACAGATGAATGGATAAAGAAAATGTGATATATATGTCAATTTATACACATATATATACATATATACACATATACACACACACTCACACACACATGATGGAATATTACTCAGCTTTAAAGAAGAATGAAACTCTGGCATTTGCTGGTAAATGGATGGAGTTAGAGAATATCATGCTAAACAAAATAAGCCAAACCCAAAAAATCAAAGGCCGAATGTTTTCTCTGACATGTGGATACTAATTTACAATGAGTGGGTGGGGATAGGGAAGAATAGAGTTACTTTATATTAGGTAGAGGGGAGTGAAGGTAGGGGAAGGGGTATGGAGGTAGGAATGAGAGTATAGTGAAACACACATCATTACCTCATGTACATATATGACTGCATTACTGAGGTGATCCTAAACATGTATAATCAGAAAAATGAGATTTCACTTCATTTATGTATGATCTATCAAAATGAATAAATGTATTCCACTGTCAAAAAAAACCCAAAAAACAAAAAGCTTTCCAAAAATACTATTTTCAAATAATTCTGCTTAAAAGGTTATTGGGAACAACATATGAGCAATTTACAACTTTTTTATGACACCAACTCACATCTAATGATACGACAGCCTCACCCTTCAGAAATTGATTGCTCTTTCCATGACTAGACTAAGAAGGTACAAAGTATCATACCCTTAAGAAAGCTGACCAGGTGGGCAGCCCCAGCCAGGAGCCCAGGACCCAGCAGCAGGTCTGAGCACGGGCCTGGCACAGGAAGCCCCATTTGTGAACACAGGCCGGCTGAGCCATCAGGCTTGCCATCTCTAGCACCAAGCACAGGCCTGCACCCCATCCCTGGTCTAGTGTCCAGGCTTGTGCCCACACTGTGACAGACCATCTATCAACACCAGGTTGCCTTTGCCAACAAGCATTGATTATTCCTGGCCTGGAGGCACTGGGACAGCACCCTTCTTGGGACACTGCATTATCATGCACCTCTCAGGCATCAGACTAGTAAAAAATAGGAGGTTTGAAAAGTACAGTATAATTTTATTGCAGAACTTTTTGTAAATAGTACTATTACTATGATTATCCCTATTATACCTATAATATTCCCACTTTTTTCTTTTATTAATATTCTTATCACTTTATCATCCTCATATATATCTGTTATCTGTTTCCTTGGAGACTCTTACTCTCTTTTCTCATGCTAACAACCTATTTCTTTTAATTCCACTTTCACTATTCCTACAACATAGTACTTCTATAGACTCACTTCCTATCTCATTAACTTATATTCTATACCCCTCCTCATCCTCTTTATCCACCATTTTAAATTGTGGTCCTTACTGCAAACCTATTGGTTATGCTGTAGATAATAATTTGAACTCATCTCTGTATATTATGACAACACAGTTAATATCTAAATAGGGTCTATATGGATTAAGGATGCAAATTATTTATATGGTGTGCTACTAATATTAATCTCTTCAAGGTGAAGTATTAGAAATCTGCAGGGACACTTTAAGTCTTTAAAGGGAAACTGTAATACCTCTGATTCTGACTGCTAGAGGGGAAGATACATGAGCAACAAGAGAAAATAAGGGAAGAAAGTGTTCCAAACAAACCTAGATGCTACATCAATAAAACCCAATGAAAACAAGGTAGAAGGAATGTCAGAAAGGGAGTTCAGAATGTACATAATTAAAATGATCGAGAAGCAAACAATGTGACAACAGTGCAAATGCAGGCAATGAACGATTACACCAATAAACAGCTAAAAGAGCAATTGCAGGAAGCAAAAAATCATTTCAATAAAGAGAGATTCTGAAAAAGAAACCAACAGAAATCCTTAAATGAAGGAAATAATAAACCAAATTAAAAACTCAATAGAAAGCATAACTAACAGGCTAGATCACTTGGAAGACAGAACCTCAGACAATGAAGACAAAATATTTAATCTTGAAAACAAACTCAACCAGAGAAGATGGGAAGGAATCATGAATGGAACCTCCAAGAATTATGGAACATCATGAAAAGACCAAATTTAAGAATTATTGGGATTGAGGAAGGCACAGAGATACAACCAAAGGAATGAATAATCTGCTCAATGAAATAATATCAGAAAATTTCCCAAATCTGACTAATGAGATGGAAAATCAAATACAAGAGGCTATCAGGCCAGCACATGCACAAAATTACAACAGATCCTCACTGAGGGACATTATAATGAAAATACTTAACATACAAAATAAAGGTAGAATTTTAAAGGCTGTGAGAGAAAAGCATCAGAGTACATACAGGGGAAAACCAATACAGATATTAGCAGATTTCTCAGCCCAGACCATAAAAGGGCCTGGAATGACATATTTCAAGTTCTGAAAGAAAATGGATGCCAACCAAGAATCTTATACCCAGCAAAACTTACCTTCAGATTTAATGAGGTAATAAAATCCTTCCATGATAAACAAAAGCTAAAAGAATTCACAAATAGAAAGCCTGCAATACAGAACATTCTCAGCAAAATATTCCAAGAAAGAAGAAATGAAAAACAATGTAAGTCAGCAAAGGGAGGAACTACCCTAAAGGAATAGCCAAACAAAGGAGAAACTAGGTCAAGTGAAAAGCCAAAAATAAGCCAAAGTGACCAGGAATACAAGTCATATCTCAATAATAATCCTGAATGATAACAGCCTAAACTCCTCAATCAAAAGACATAGAATGGAAGATTGGATTAAAAAGAAAGAACCAACAATATGCTGCGTTCAAGAGACTCGTTTCATGGAAAAGGACATCCACAGACTAAAGGTGAAATGATAGGGAAAAACATACCACACACACGGACTCAGTAAAAAAGCGGGGGTTTACATTCTCATTTCAGATAAAGCAGACTTCAAGCCAAAGTTAGTCAGAAGGCATAAAGAAGGTCATTTCATACTGCTTAAGGGAAGCATAAATCAGCAAGACATAGCGATAATAAATATTTATGCCCGAAACAATAGCACATCCATGTGTGTTAAACAAACATCACATCAACCAAAATACAATAATACTAGGTGATTTTAATACACCTCTCTCACCATTGGACAGATCTTCCAAACAAAAATGGAACAAAGAAACCACAGATCTCAATAACACAATCAATAATTTAGACTTAACAGACGTATATGGAATCTTCCATCCATCAACGAGTGAATACACTTTCTTCTTAGGAGCACATGAACCCTTCTCTAAAATATACCATATGTTATGCCACAAAGCTACTCTTAGCAAATACAAAAAGATAGAGATACTACTTTGCATTCTATCAGATAGTAATGGAATGAAATTAGAAATCAATAATAAAATAAAAAACAGAAATTACTCCAACACCTGGAGATTAAATAATACACTATTGAATGATGCATGGATAACAGAAGACATCAGGGGGGAAATAAAAAAATTTCATAGAGGTGAACCAGAACAATGATAGTTTATCAAAATCTCTGGGACACTATGAAAGCAGTACTAAGAGGAAAATTCATTGCATGGAGCACATTCAATAAAAGAATGAAAAGTCAACAAATAAATGACCTCACGTTACAGTCAAAGCCCTAGAAAAAGAAGAACAGATTAACACCAAAAGTAGTAAAAATAATTAAAATCAAAGCTGAAATCAATGAAATTGAAACAAAAGAAACTATTCAAAATACTGACAAAACAAAAAGTCGGTTCTTTGAAAAAATAAACAAAATTGATAAACCCTCAGTCACACTAACAAAGAGAACAAGAGAAAAATCTCAAATTACTAAAATTTGAGTTGAAAAAGGAACTATCAAAATGGACATTATTGAAATACATAACATTATTAGAAACTATTTTGAAAATCTATACTCCAAAATATAGAAAATCTCAAAGAAATTGACAGGTTTCTAGAGACATGTGATCCACCCAAATTTAATCTGGAGGACATACACAATTTAAATAGACCAATTTCAAGCAAAGAAATAGAAGAAGTCATCATGAGCCTACCTACCAAGAAAAGTCCAGGGCCAGATGGATTCTCAGCTGAGTTCTACAAGAGAACTCATTCCAATACTCCTCAAAGTACTTCATAAAATAGAAGAGGAGGGAACCCTTCCAAACTCATTCTATGAAGCTAATATCATCCTGATATCAAAACCAGACAAAGACACATTGAGGAAAGAAAATTTCAGACCAATATCCCTAAGGAACATAGATGCAAAATTCTTAACAAAATTTTAGCAAACCACATACAAAAACATATTAAAAAGATAGTCCACCAAGATCAAGTGGCTTTCATCCCAGGGATACAAGGTTGTTTCAACATCCAGAAATCTATAAATGTAATTCATCACATCAACAGGCTTAAAGTTAAGAATCACATGATTATTTCAATAGATGCAGAAAAAGCATTTGATAAAATACAGCATCCCTTCATGCTTAAAACACTAGAAAAAATAAGGATAGTACAAATATACCTCAACATTGTGAAGGCTATCTATGCTAAGCCTATAGCCAACATCATTCTAAATGGAGAAAAACTGAAAGCATTCCCTTTAAAAACTGGAACAAGGCAGGGATGCTCTCTTCACCACTTCTATTCAACATCGTCCTTGAAACTCTAGTCAGAGCAATTAGATTAAGAAATAAAAGGAATATGAATAGGAAAAGAAGAATTTAAACTATCACTATGTGCAGATGATATGATTCTATATTTAGAGGAGCTGAAAAATTCCACTAGAAAACTTCTAGAACTCATAAATGAATTCAGTAATGTAGCAGGATATAAAATCAACATTCATAAATCTAATGCATTCTTATTCATAAGTGATGAATCCTCTGAAAGAGAAATTAGGAAAACTACCCCATTCACAATAGCCTCAAAAAAAAAAAAATACCTGGGAGTCAATTAAACAAAAGAGGTGAAAGACCTCTACAATGAGAACTACAGAACACTTAAGAAAAAAATTAAAGAAAACTTTAGAAGATGGAAAGATCTCCCATGCTCTTGGATAGGCAGCATAAATATTGCCAAAATGGCCATACTACCAAAAGTGCTACACAAATTCAATGCGATTCCAATTAAAATCCCAATGACATTCCTCATAGAAATAGAGAAAGCAATTATGAAATTCATTTTGAAGAAAAAGAGAGCCAGAACAGCTAAAGCAATCCTTACCAGGAAGAACGAAGCAGGTGGTATCACAATACCAGACCTTAAACTATTCTACAAAGCAATAATAACAAAAACAGCATATTATTGGCACCAAAATAGGCAGGTAGACCAATGATATAGAATAGAGGACACAGAGACAAAACCACATAAGTACAGTTATCTCATACTTGACAAAAGAGCCAAAAACATACAATGGAGAAAAGATAGCCTCTTCCACAAATGGTGCTGGGAAAACTGGAAATCCATATGCAGCAAATGAAACTAAACCTCTATCTCTCACCATGCACAAAACTCAACTCAAAATGGATCAAGGACATAGGAAATAGACAGAGACCCTGCACCTAACAGAAGAAAAAGTAGGTCCAAATCTGCATCATGTTGGCTTAGGACCAGACTTCCTTAACATGACTCCCAAAGCACAAGAAATAGAAGCAGGAATCAATAATTGGGATAGGTTCAAACTAAAAAGCTTTTTCTCAGCAAAGGAAACAATCAGCAATGTGAAGAGAGAGCCTACAGAGTGGGAGAAAATTTTTGACACACACACACACTTCAGATAGAGCACTAATCTCCAGAATTTATAAAGAACTCAAAAATCTTTTTTTTTTTTTTTTTTGGCCAACTATATATTTTTTTTTATTTATTTTTTTTTATTGAACACAAATGGAGTACAGCTATTGTTTCACTGGTTGTACACAAAGTAGAGTCACACCATCTGTGCGCTCATGCATTTACACAGGGCAATGGTATCTGTCACACACTCTGTTATTAATTTTACCCCCCACCCACCCCCACCCCTCCCTTCCCTCTATGCTAGCTATCTTTCCTCCATTCTTGCCATCTTTCCCCCACACATTATGCATCATCATTCATTTATCAGAGAGACCATTCGGCTTTTGGATTTATGGGATTGGCTGATCTCACTTAGCATAACAGTTTCCAACATCATCCATTTACCTACAAATGTCATAATTTTATTCTTCCTTATAGCTGAGTAATATTCCATTGTGTATATATACCACAGTTTCTTTATCCATTCATCCAGTGAAGGGCATCTAGGTTGATTCCATAATCTAGCTATTGTGAATTGAGCAGCTCTGAACATTGATGTGGCTGCATCACTGAGGCAATCTGATTTTAAGTCCTTTGGGTATAAGCCAAGGAGTGGGATGGCAGGGTCAAATGGTGGATCCATTCCAAGTTTTCTAAGGAATCTCCACACTGCTTTCCAGAGTGGCTGTACCAACTTGCATTCCCACCAGCAATGTAAGAGTGTACCCTTTTCCCCACATCCTCGCCAACACCTGTTGTTGCCTGTGAAGAACTCAAAAATCTTTACACCAGGAATACAAATAACCCAATCAATAAATGGGCCAAGGAAATGAACAGACACTTTACAGAGGAAGATCTACAAGCAATCAACAGATTTATGAAAAAATGTTCAACATCCCTCATTATAAGAGAAATGCAAATCAAAACTACCCTAAGATATCATCTCACCACAATTAGTATGTCTATTATCAAGAATACAAGCAACAATAGGTGTTGGCGAGGATGTGGGGAAAAAGGTACTCTCATACATTGCTGGTGGGGTTGCAAATTGGTGCAGCCACTCTGGAAAGCAGTATGGAGATTCCTTAGAAAACTCAGAATGGAACCACCATTTGACCCAGCTACCCACTCCTTGGCCTATACCCAAAGAACTTAAAATCAGCATACTACAGTGATGCTGCCACATCAATGTTCATAGCTGCTCAATTCACAACAGCTAAATTGTGGAACCAACCTAGATGCCCTTCAATAGATGAATGGATAAAGAAACTGTGGTATATATACATAACGGAATATTATTCAGTCATAAAGAATAATAAAATTATGACATTTGCAGGTAAATTGATGGAGTTGGAGAATATCATGTAAAGTGAAATAAGCCAATCCCCAAAAAACAAAGGCCGAATGATCTCTCTGATAAGTGGTTGATGACACATAACGGGTGTGGGGGGAAGTAAGGGAAGAATGGAGAAAGGATGGATTGTATAGTGGAAAATGAGGGGTGGGGAGGGAGCAGGGAAGGAAAAACAATAGAATAAGACAAACATCATTACCCTATGTATATGCATGAATATGAAAATTGTATGATTCTACTTTGTGTACAACCACGAAAACAATAGTTGTACTCCATTTTTGTACAATGAATCAAAATAAAAAAAGAAAGAAAGCTGACCCAGACATTCCTGTTCTACTTTCTCAATCCTATTAAATCCTAAATCAATCTCAAAAGTTTTTTTAAATCTGAAACTAACTATAATTTGTTTTGATGTGAAATAAACATGTATCTTCATGATTAATTTACAAAAATGTCTATTAGTTTAATGTTGTGACTATCCAGTCAAATAAGAATATATAGAGAGTAATATAATCAGAAATCAGAAGCACTGGCATTAACCAACCAAACAAAAGCAAATTTCATTTTCTCCTCCTGGATCCAGCAACTAACTGGTTGACTAAAATCAATCATTTGATGCCCCTGTTGACGTTTTCATTAATAAAACAGAACAAAATGTATCTGGGATACAAGGGGGCTAAAATAATAAAACAGTTTTATAATTTACAGCTTAGAATTAAGTATTAAAATTGTATATGTAACAGATATAAGTTATTAAGATTATTCCATTTTATTTCTTTGGATTCCTTACCAATAAATAGGCTTTTCATAAAAATGCAGCTTCCATGTTATTCCTTCAGAGAGAGGAATACTGATCAACCACCATGAATATTCTGCCTTAGTTCACTATTACAATTCTCATTACGGATTAAAATTAAAATTGGCACTTGAGTTTATAATCAGATTAAAGCTTTTGGCTAGTGTGAAGCAGTTCCTCAAAATCTCATCAGTGGTATTACCAGCTGTTTTGATAAGCAAAATTGAGAGTAAATCAGCCAAAACAGCCTACTTCTATCATGTCTTCTTCCAACTACAATACTCCTCAAGAATGAGATCAAATATGTACATACATTAAGCAAATAAGAGATAATGATGATTGATGATGATGATGATGATGGTGATGACAATGATGATGATGTTATCCAGAGCTTTAATACATTGTTTATATTCCCCTTGTCTATCCTTCCTCTACCTGGAAACAGCAGTATCAACAACATCATTCAAACATATGTAGCTGCTTTAAGATTCAGTAATTTACTAAATTTTAATTGAAACCAATCTAAAACGTTTTATCAATTTAAACCCAAATTTAATGCCTTCAATTTGTCAGTTTATATCATGAATCATATTTTGTTTAAAAACATAAGGAAAATTAAATTCATGGCTATCATGATTTCCAAAAGAAAACTAACTCTGCCTTGACTAAGGCCATTGAAACTTTAAATAATTGAAATATTTGAGCTCCTTAAAAGAACAACAAGAACAAAAAACACCTGAGTTTTCACAGGTCTTGCCCTTAAAAGTACATGAAAAGGCTCAACTGCACCTTCATATACTGACAATAGCTATTGGTGTGCATGGTAGTGCTTTAACAAATTATTCACCTTAATATTAAAGTTTATAAATTAGATCACTCTTTTAAAGAGCCATATAATGCATCTAGATACATCTAAAATATACATATAATTACTGTTTATAAAGTGTTCATCTATTAAGAGAATTAATTATAAATGCAAAAGAGAACACTTAAACTAATTTTTCTAAGTGAAAACTGAATCATAAGTTATTTCTTTATTTTCTTTGAGATCTGATCCAATATTCATACAGTTTCTATGAGTGAAAAAAAAGTCATTTCAAAAAGCTGGTTATCTTTTTATCCACATACATGCAACTGTTTTGATATGTCTCTCAAAGATTAACTAATACAAAAAGAAAAAAATACAACAGGATCAAGGCAGGATTTTCATTATATGCCTCTAACATTTTATTGGTACCTATTAATATATAGGAATAATGAACAGAGATCTATACATAGTTTTACATCCATAAAATGTGGAGGTTATGAATTGTGAAACCACAGACTGCACAAGCAGGTTCTAACAAACTTTGCTGAATAGCCAAAGAGGTAGTATCCAGTGCTTCATCAATTATGCAGAGGTGAAATGCTGAAATGCACAATTTCATCTTCCTCCTAACAGGCCAATTTGGCCTGAGACATCAATTTGGGAGTTTGTTCTGCTTTTATTTTTCTTTAATTATAATAATCAAATTATTTCAGAATAACAAAGTACTAAAGTATCAGTTATCATGATTAGTCACCCTATCAAAATTGATTTCACTATGATTATTTTTCTGTGAGCATTATAAAGTACCAAAGGACAAGGAGTGCATTGTAATCAACATCTCAATGCAGAGTTTCAGACACTAGCCCTCATCAGCTTCTGTTCTTTTTTCCCCAGGGCCCATATTTGCCTCCCTTTGGTTTCCTAGAGAGTTATGATCATGGTGCCAGGAAATGAAAGGTGGGGTTTAGGATTGATTCTTACTGTTCAGAGATTCAGTAAAAAAGATCTCTGGAACTAAAATAAATCAGGTCCCAGTCTCCCCACATTGGCCCATTCTACAAAGTTGAGCTTCTGTTTCAATTTTTCAGCCTGAACCTCTATACTCTGCCCTGCACATCCATTTGCCTGGTTAAAGACTAGACACTATGTCAGGATCTTGCCAAATTTCTTTCTTTAGTGCCCTTTAGGAATGAATGAATCTTGCTTAAAAGTGTCAGAATGCTAAATCTCTCAAACGATGCCTGCCAGATTGAGCTGTGGGGACTGCTGAGTTTGACCCATTCACAAGACTGGATGCCACACCCAACTCTCTCTCAATCCCACATGCTACCCCTAGCCCCATCATACCAACTTTTTGATGTTTTTCCCATCACTCTGTTTTCCTAAATTAAATTCACTATTTAAATGCCTACCCCTGCATAAAGCACAGAAGATTTACTCATTGTCTAATCTCTGAATTTCACCTTGCTAGAAGCTACATAATCTCGAGTGCTGATTTTTCCATTCAAGAAGCCTCATATCTGAGCCCAGGGTGTTTGTGTCTGTCCCATTTCAAAGACAGATTTCTGCTGAAGTGTCATCCTAGACTAAGGATCCTAGTCCAATTTTATTAACTTTCTATTAACTAACTGAACAAATATATACTACACAATGATCACAATTATATCGAGAATTCTGCAATTAAGATCAGTAATCTCACTGTCACAGACTGCTAGTTGCCCTCCCAAGGTAATAGCTTCCTATTTTTGCAATAAAACTCTACTTTCATGTGGGCACAGGGCAGCCCAACAGTATCTTTTGCCCAGTATCCTTTACAGTTAAAATGATCAGGTGCCTCCTTCCTAACCAATAGCATATGAGCAAAATAGGTGCTACAACCAAGCTTTCTTGATTAGAGAGAAAACTCCTTGTCTTCCACGCTTCCTTTCTCTTAGGAATATGGTGGGAATAAGTCAACTTCTTCAACAAGAATAATAGTATTATGGAGTAGGAAGACAGACAAAACCTTGGTCTTAGAATAACCTCAAGTTGCAGAGTTTCCCATGAGCCTTGGACTAACTGCCTGCCTCCAAATTCTTATGTGAGAGAGAAATAAAACTTCTTTTTCATTTGAGCACTGCATTTTGGGTCTCTGTCACAGGAGCTTAGTCCATTCCTAAGCAATACATCTCCCCACATTTCCTATGACTCACTAAGATATTCCACTGGGGTATCATTCTTTAAAACAAGGATCAGCAATCTTTTTCCACGTAAGGCCAAATAGTAAATATTTTAAGCCTTGCAGGCTATACACATCTCTGCTACATATTCTTTTTTCTTTCATTTTTAGATAAATGAGCCCCAAATTTGGCCCATGGTGCCAGAGTTTACTGCCCTCTGGATGCAACATACGTAGCATACATATGTATTTAGTTGGTTATGCTTATATCTAGGAAGGAAGATCAAAACATGTAATAAGAGGTTCAGTTAGAGAAATTACTAGATGATAAGATAGATAAGCCAAAAAGGAAGAAGATAAACATCGTCAATTTATTTCCATCAGGAATATTGCTTTGCATATCTGAGAATACATCCTATATTCCCTCACCATATGATAAGTTTCCAAGCACAGAGATCAATTGTTATTCTTCCTTTTTGCACAATGTTCTACATGCAGAAAATGATGTGTGGGTTACTGTCTTGTCCATTTATGACTTTGTCACCTACTTCTATGCTTTTTCATAACAGAGAGTATTTTGTAGTTTGCCCAAATAACCAAGCAAAGGTTATATATTTATTTTGCCCTCAAAATTTCTTGGCACTGCCACCTACTTTAATATTATTTAAAACACAGAGTAGATGATAAACCCAATGAACTAAACTAGAACACATAAAAAAACATCTTACAATATGTTTTATAGTTGTATTGATTAAGTCTGAAGGACTCTGTCCTTTTTCCTTGGAAGATATAAACTGACAATTCGCGTGGGGATCCTATATTAACGAACAGAATTTAGCTTTCTAAGATGAGCATATTTCTAGAAAGAAGAATAAAAGAGGGCCTAAATTAATGACACATTCAAACCTCCCTCTCAAATGCCTATAGCGTAGTTTGATTATTTTCTTAGAAACATTATAAATTTCCAGAATATCAAAGAAAATAATTTCTGGTTAAATGACCAGAAACATCTTCCAGAGCCCAGTGTAAGCACTAGACTTGTCTTCTCTCAGGTCCACTCTCAGTGCTAGGGTAGTTATGAGTTGACCTACACAAAACAATCAGGATACCTGACAAATAAATGTTTCTGTTTTTTCTGTTTGTCTTGTGTCAGATTCAGTTTTTAAAAACAATTCAGGCAAAAAGCTGGGTATTCTTCAAAGTAACCATAGATAATTTCTTTGCAATATTTTAGACTCTTTCAAACAGAGAACTGGGCATCAAAATAATCCTGAAATTATATTGCAATCAGGATTTAACATCTCCATTTCATTTTTGTGACAGTTCTCTCCTTTCAGGGTAGTCCACAGCTCTGATGGTTTCCTGTACATTTTCATTACTTTTCAATCTAGCACTCTGTTCTGCCTTATATCTTCCTGTTTCTGTGTAATTGCTTTATAGGACAGTCTTACATCCTCAGGAAGACCAATTTTAATCTCCTTTAGGGCAAGAACTGTATATTAAACTTCTCTTTTACCACATTAACTACCAGTGGTTAAAGCCCAGGATAGAGAGAAGGGTTCAATCAATATTTGTTGAATAGAACTGAATTTGGAAATCTTTATTCCCAACGTTCAGAAGGTAAAACGACATGCCCACCGAGGCTATAGAGGGATAAGTCACTGCCATCCCTCTTAACTCTCCACTAAAGCAAGGTGAACCACCCTGGCTCACTGCACAGCTCTAAGAAGTACCCATAATCTAACATACAAACAGAATTTATTCTGCACAAAGGTTTATGGAGAGGTCCTGGGAGGTATAACCACACTAATTACCAGATTCATCTCTTTAGTCCAGGCTAGGGGGAAAAAAAAGTTAAAATTGAAATTCTTTTGAAACCTTAACATCTGAATGAGGTTTAAAACAAGCTGGCTTTCTCCCTTCCCAGCATTTCCTATCTGAATTCTATTCTAAGTCACCATTTTTCCTCTTTGGTTCATTTCACTTGTACAAAATTCTTTTCCTTCCAGAAAAAGATAAAATGGGTATTTTACCTCAATACCACATTTAGATACATCTCTGAATTACATACATAATCTCCATTTCTAATTTAGGAAACTGCATCCAAACATCAACAGTATATTTCCTTTTTAAACACTAACATCCAATGATAAATTCACCTATCCCCTTTTTTCTTGCTTTCCCTCTCTTATCCATACAATCTCACATTTACTCACTAGACACAGACCCTAATTTTTTTCTTCTGTTCCTTATTTTTAGCAATTATATCATTCTTCTTGTTTCATAAAGTGTAAAGATGTAAATACTATATATACGTACGTGTGTATATATGTACATATTTGCATGTATATACACACATTTTTGCTGTGATCAGTCTATAATTTACAAATATCACTGTATTATAAAATATCATTCATGGATAAATTTTTAAGAACCTGGGCTACATTTTTAAAAAGAAGTAATATTACACATAATGGTTATATCCTCAGGAGGTTTGATGTCACTGACTTAAATTAAACAGATTCTGTTGGATGAATCCAGTAGCTGAACTCAGCAACAGCAGGCCCCTTGGTGTGCAGTGGAGAAACAAGGAAACCAATATAAGATAACCGAAAAAGCTACAGGCTAAATACTGAAGAAGGAAGCCAGCCACTCAACATCAAACTGGGAAATCCAGGCAGAGGAAATAGTATGTGTAATGAAGGGAGATGACATACCCGTGGAGCTACTGGTATTTCACATTGCTGGAACATAAGGGATTGTGGGAGGGAGGGAGTGGGGTAGTGGAAGAAGTGAAACAGGTAGTTAGGAATAGATCATAATTCTGGGATCATCCTTTTCAGAGATACTGTGTTACTCATAGAAATGCAGAGCTAAGAGGAAATCAAAACAGAAGCCTAGTCACATGAACTGGGCAAACAGACTGGAGCATAAGGAAGAGCTATGACTCAGTCAGCATGCAGAAACACAGGGCTTTTCTTAGGAACACCAGACACCCGTCATTAGCACAATGAATTACAATTAGTTCTATCCCCACACTAGTGGGGTGAGGTTCCAATGTGTTCCCTGTCCTGATCAGAATTGGCTCTGGAACTGGGAATGGTTGGCATTTAAGGCCTTGGTTACCCAAGCCTAAAACTGCAGATACAGTCCACCATTTTTAGCTTGGCATCCAGGGGAAAACACAATCA
The DNA here is from genome assembly GCA_020662805.1 of Glaucomys volans. Lineage (NCBI taxonomy): Eukaryota > Metazoa > Chordata > Mammalia > Rodentia > Sciuridae > Glaucomys > Glaucomys volans. Next base: position 62,135 of record JAJEJO010045150.1, read on the forward strand.
AACTTCCCACTTAGAACCCCAAGAAAGTCTCTTTTAAAGAACCTGCAAAAGAAATAGAGACTCTCTCTCTAGGCCACATTAGGATATAGGAGCAAGAGCAGCAGCCTGAGATGTTCCTGGCAGTTTTGAAGGAATACGGGGAGAAGAGTATAGAAGAAACTCAGGGACCCAGAAGTAATCAAGAAAAACTAGGATATCCACAGTCAGTGGGGGAAGAAAGGAAGTCCTGGAATAAAGATGGCTTTTCAGTTAGAGAGGGCATGTAGGAGACTTCTCCAAAATCAAAGTGTTCTCAAACACACCAACTATATCAGCACATGTGTGAGGGTGAGGGGTTTGTCACACTGAAGTATGGATGAGTATGTTAGTGAAGTCGGCACTAACATTGTTCTTATGAAATATAGGTATATTCTTCAAGGTTTAGAAGAAAGGTTAAAAAGAAGAAGAAGAAAAAGAATCATTGTACTTAGAGGGGAGGGAGGCACATAGAACATGAGGGTACCTAACAGTGAAGCATGCTGCTATTCCTACAGAACAGAGGTTACCTTTGCAAAAAATTCTGAAGTCATAAAAACTAAGCTCCTCAAGGATAGGAGCCAGGCCTATTTTGTTTCTACTGAATACCTGATGTCTAGGGTGGTACCTGGCACACAGTAAGAGTTCTATAAGTAGTTGTTGAATGAGTTACAACGGTTTCCATTTACTAAGTACTTACCATGTGTTGAACTTTCTACATGCTCTCTTTGTATTAGCTAAATAGGTGCTATTATCATCTTTATTTTATAGAGAGATCAGGTTAGTTCTTCTAGGTCAGAATTCCTCAACCTTAGCACTATTCACATTTTGGATCAGATAATACTTTGGGGGCAGGGGGAGGCTGCTCTTCTTATTCTGTGATGCTTAACAGTATCCTGGCCTTCAGAAGGACACCACTCCTAAAGGTGACAATTAAAATGTCTCCAGATATTGCCAAATGTTCCCTGGGCAACAAAACTGCAACTGGTTGAGAATTAATTCTTAAGCTTTCTAGCTGATAGGCACACCAGAAATTGAGTCCTGACATCCCCTCCAGACACTGCATTCTTTACCTCTACACTCCAGCTGCCAGATGAGTGTGTGACAGTTAGCATTTAGCAAGTGCTTACTATGACCAATGCTGAGCACTTCCCAAATCATCTCATTTAGTTATCATCATAGTTGTGCATGTTGATAGCTACCTTTGAAACCAAACATTGTAGAAGAATATTTTTTTCCTTAAGAAGTTGGTTCATAAGTGACAGATAATTTTCCAAATATTTTTGTAGTTCTCAGAACTACACTTGGATTCCCTGATTGCTAAGGCCCTGACTTCTCTGTCTCATTTTTGGTAACAGCAATAATGCTCCTTACAAAAATGAAAAATGGATTAAATTGTCCATATTAAATCAATTCTGATTTCTATGCAGCATTAAGGACTTAGATTGTGCCAGTTGCATTATAATATTCTAAAATCATCTTAAAGTAGAAGCAAAAATCACTGAAATACAGCTTTCTAAAGATGCAAGTTCTATGAGTAAATGGCCTTTGAAAAACCTGTGTGAGGGGCTGCTTGATTGTAATGCTGAGAAGCCTGAAGTCTTTATAAAGACAGGAGCAAACTACAATCCATAGAGCTTACCTCTCTCACCTTTCAAATTTCTCAAGAAACTGAAGTCCAAGGAGTTCCATTTTAAATCTTTGCTTTAATGTTTAGATGATGCAATGTGAAAATATTCTTTATTAGAAGTAATAAACTCTACTAAAATATATGGTATCAGAATTTGCTATCATGACATTCCCCAAAGCACAAAAAGTATGCCTGAAATTACAGCAGCAGAGAATACCTTAAAAGGTCAGTAAGAGCATATGTTATTGACTATATTGAGGAAATCAGTAATTACTACTCATGTGTAACAATGATGAAAAATGTTTTTTGTAAATTATGGCAATATTACTTAGATAGTATACATATTATAAGTATCAATCCTTACTACATAAAGTATCTATGTTTTGAATAATCACTCTTTTATTTTAACTGATACCTAAAATTCTTACATATTTATGGGGTATCATAGTGATGTTTCAATACATGTATACATTGTATAATGTTCAAGTCAGGATAAACATGTAGCTCCTCAAAATATGATTATTTATAGAAAAGACATTCAAGTTCCTTCCTTCGAGCATATATATACATTATCATCTTCTAGAAATAGTTACTCTATTTCTAATAAGCACTTTTTAATAAGTGTGTATATAACAGAGTCAGTGTATATTTAATTTCTATACCATTTCTATTTTCTACCTTAAGCAAGTTATTTAACCTCTTTGGTACTTGGTTGCCTTTGTTCCCATCTGCAAAATGAGAATTATAAAGGTACATTGGATCATTTTCAAGATTAATGTAAATAAAACACTTAGGACAGTGCCTGGAGCATAACAATATTCAATTAATATATCACACACGTGATATATTATATATTATATATTATAAGTATACGTGTGTATACTTATGCAATACATACACACATTTTGATTATACTTATGCAATACATACACACAATCTGTATTTGAATAGTTTGGGGTTTTTAGGGTTTCTTTTTTTATTTTGTTTTGTTTTGGTTTTGGTTTTGGTATTGAGGCTTGAACTCAGGGGTATTCTCCCACTGAGCAGTATCCTTATCCCCTTATTTTTTATTTTCAGACAGCGTCTCCTTAAGTTGCTTAGGCTGGCCTCTTGCCTCTGCCTCCCTCTCCTTGAATCACTGGGATTAGAATATACATCAACACACCCAGTTTGAATTGATATGCCCTTACAGTGTGAATATAAATAAATAGCCAAGTACTGATGTCAGGTGAAGGATATGTCTACAGTTCTTCTAACAGAATACTTATGTATTTATTACATATTATGAGTGACAGAAAAATCATGGGAAGAGTAGAATACTTCTTTAATACATATGAATATGAACAGTCATTTCAACATGTATATCATCAGCTTTTAATAGCCACAATTGTAAATCAGTTCATCAACTAAGTGGGAATATGTTGAACTATGAAATTTTCTTCTGCCAGTCTGGGAACATAACTTCAACATCTGAGGAGGAGGAGGACCTGACGACTGCAAGATGGCAATTTACAGAGTGTGATGAGGGGGTTTTAATTTTGTGCATTTCCCACATCTCCCCACGCATGCTTCAATCTGTGCCACATGAGTGAATTTATATTATATGATTTCCTGTTCTCATTATGTTCTTTGTAAAATTTTCCTCATTCCTTTATACCATCTGTGAAGGACTATTCTCTACCATGGTACTAATTATTCTTTTACAGAATATTTACACGTCTCCTTGGTAACTTGGTAACCCAAAACAAAAATTTTAAGAAAATTAAGACATTGTGGTCATTATTGAAAAAAACTCTGCCTATATTTTTGTTTCTGTATTGCTTACAACGATGTCAGTAAAGAAAAACAAAACTGTATTAGAAGAACCAAAATTGATCTGTATAATATAAATTATATGCAACAATCCTCATGAAAAAAAAGTTGTAACAATGACTCAGATCAATGTTTTAAGCAGCTATGTCTCTTCATTAATATTAATAACATGAGCATTAATATGTAAAACCAGGAAAACTCTGTGCTATCCAAAGAATAGTATCACTAAAATACTTTTCAAAATGGGTCCTTTGGTTGTTTTTTTAAATTGGTTCTTTTAATTATACATGGCAGTAGAATTCCTTTTGATATAATCATACAAGCATAGAACACATCTTATTCTAGTTTGGACCCCATTTTTGTGGATGTATATGATGATGTTTTGAGTTTTATGCAGAAATAATAATGTGAAATATGTATGTATGATAATCTAAGTTCTTTCCTCTATCAGAATATTTTTCAAACTTGTAGAACAACTTACTCAGCAAAGTCTTCACTTGAGCACTACCATTCCCCCAACTTTACTTTCCAGGCAAATCCCTTTGAAAAGTTTTCAAAATGACATTACTAAAAATACCATAAAATTTTGCTATTCACATCCCAAACACTATTTCTCTGCCATCTGAGAACAGTTTTGGATTGTTTTTGTATCAGTTGGGCTCGGTTGTGTTGCTTAACCCAGACACCCAGATATTTCTCAGTTCTTGCCATGCCAGTGGCACACACTTGCAAGGCAGATGCCTAAGGTCAGGTTTCCATTCTGATTCTCAGAATTCAATGTTGTCTAATTCTTCATGTCCTTTCAACTTCATCCTGGACCACTCTCCCACATGCCTGCTGCATTCTATCCACACCACATCACTTTACAAGTCTTCAAATGTGCCAAGTTCTTTTGAACATCCCACCTCTGCAAATGCTGTGCCTGTGTCTGAAATGTCCTTCTTACTTCATTGGTCTGTCAAACTAGCATTTAAATGCTTCCCAACTTACAACTCAATAAAGCACTATGCTTGATTGAGAAGGTAGCCCTGAAGACCCCATTAAAGTTGGTCCAGTTGAATATTCAGCCCATTGGGCCAATCCACTGGGACCCATCTCCACTACAAAATTATGGCATTGCATTGCAGAGCATTTACTCGATTTTACTTCAGTCTCACTCTACTGTGAGATCCTTGAGGACAGTACTTAGGACAATACTTATCCACCCCAACATAGTCCAATTGCTGGAATAATTTAAAACTCAATAAATGTGAGTAGATGAATAATAGCCTCCATTTGCTAAGAACTCATTATGAACTAAGATTATATTTTTAATCTCATTCAATAATTCCATGAGGAAATGACATATGACAAAAATTAGATTTTTAGTCACCTTTAGAAGATCATCTCTCCCCAGTGATAAATGCACAAAATGAAGAAAGTACTGAATGATTAATAAAATATTTCTGGAATGTTGGGGCTAGTGATCAGTCACCACCCATTGATTCTCTTTTCCATTCCCACCACTTCCGCTCTAGCTCAAACCCTCAACACCACTTCTGGTCAATTACAATACTCTCCTGGTCTCCTTGTCTCCAATTTTTGCTTCTTCAATTCCAATCTACAAGACTATTTATCAAATTGTACATGCATGAATACATTCCCAAGAGTCTGAAGTTTAGCCATAAGAATTATGCCATTCTATAACTTATTAAGATAAATAAAATATTAGTATTAATATATTCTCAAACATTTGGAAAACCACCTTCTTCCTAATGGAGAACAGTCATAAAAGTCTACCCACTGCCTCTGTGTTCTTGTTTATCATTTCACTGAGTCCAGAAGTAGTATTTTAATTGTAACAGAAAAATGTGAAAACATACATGTAAATAATACACATAAATGACTGTTTTAGGCCAAGAGATGGGCAAGTCACATCACTGAATATTTTAAGAAAAAAAGTTTTGTAGTATTCACGGCAAAGTAATGGTACATCTGAGTCATCCAACAGTACGTAAATTGGGTTTAAAAGAGCCAGCATGATAGACATCAATTATGCTGTAAGCAGAAATTTGTGTTTCAGCAAAACATTATCCAATGTGGGGCTGGGGTTGTGGCTCAGTGGTAGAGCACTTGCCTGGCATGTATGAAGCCCTGGATTCAATGTTCAGCATCATATAAATAAATAAATAAATAAATAAATAAATAAATAAATAAAACCTTATCAAAAAGCATTGTCCATTCTATTAAACTAATATTTTAATGCATATTGACAGATCTGCTTATCTTAAAACTATAAATTTGCTTTTAACTTACAAAGATTATGTTACTATCCCAAGGAATTTATACTATGGTGATATGAATTTAAGGAATAATATAATACAAATAATTTAGGTACATAATGGGTATCAACAAGAAATTTTTCCATTAAATAAGGTTTATACAATACACTTGGTTTAGAAATACTAAGTATGCCATCCTACACATTTCATATAATGATCCTTTTTAAAGTAGTAAATGTTGCTCTATAACTAAAAAGTCAAAATTCAAAATCCCAAAGTAGGTACAACCTGCATGTATCTACTGCTTTGAAGTTGGCTCATACTTTCCTAAGCATGTCTCTTTTCTTCTTTTGAAATATCATAATGCATACCATAATGGTTCTTTTTTATTTATTTATTTATTTATTTTTATTGAACACAAATGGAGTACAGCTATTGTTTCACTGGTTGTACACAAAGTAGAGTCACACCATCTGTGCGTTCATGCATTTACACAGGGCAATGGTATCTGTCACACACTCTGTTATTAATTTTACCCCCCACCCGCCCCCACCCCTCCCTTCCCTCTATGCTAGCTATCTTTCCTCCATTCTTGCCATCTTTCCCCCACACATTATGCATCATCATTCATTTATCAGAGAGACCATTCGGCTTTTGGATTTATGGGATTGGCTGATCTCACTTAGCATAACAGTCTCCAACATCATCCATTTACCTACAAATGTCATAATTTTATTCTTCTTTATGGCTGAGTAATATTCCATTGTGTATATATACCACAGTTTCTTTATCCATTCATCTACTGAAGGGCATCTAGGTTGATTCCATAATCTAGCTATTGTGAATTGAGCAGCTATGAACATTGATGTGGCTGCATCACTGAGGCAATCTGATTTTAAGTCCTTTGGGTATAAGCCAAGGAGTGGGATAGCAGGGTCAAATGGTGGATCCATTCCAAGTTTTCTAAGGAATCTCCACACTGCTTTCCAGAGTGGCTGTACCAACTTGCACTCCCACCAGCAATGTAAGAGTGTACCCTTTACCTCACATCCTCACCAACACCTGTTGTTGCCTGTGTTCTTGATAAAAGACATTCTAATTGGGGTAAGATGAAATCTTAAGGTGGTTTTGATTTGCATTTCTCTTATAACGAGTGATGTTGAAACCATAATGGTTCTTAATAACTCCTAAGTAAGCAATGAATCAAACACATTTCCTGACCAACAGAAATTTCAACCATTAACAGACCTCCAGTTTAAAATGAAGTGTGCTATGAGTAAGTCAAAAGTGCTAAAGAATATGTAGCAATTCATCTTTTTTTCTGTTTTCTAAAATAGGAATAGGTCAACTACATGGAGAAGACAGAGCTTTTAAATGCTGAAGATGTTTTTCTATGGCAGTTGCTTATGTGACTGAATTTAAGAAGACACAAACGAGTTTCCCAGAACAGTATGGCAAGTAGTCCCCCAAACTTGATATTTTTAATATTCTAAAAACTGTGTTCTTTGACAATGTAATGACCAACTGAGGGAAAGCCATAATAATTTTATTAAAATTCCACAGTTTAAAACTCAATAGACCAATGCACACTCATACACTAGGCAATGCCTCAGAAATCTATTAGCTGAAAGCACAATAGATGGAAGAGAACAGAAATTGGCAGGCTATATAGTGTGACATTTCAAAATTGCTGCAATATCCTGATTACCAGAAGTAATTGAACTTTTTTAAGTGCACCCTTGGTCTTTTTCACATTCCTTATTTTATATCATATACTTTGTCTCAACTTTCTATAGATCAAATCCTTAAACATTCAATACCATCAAGAATCTAATTGACTGTAATCCTATTTACATTTTTCTTCCCAAAGGGAAGTCCAGACTTCCTGTCCCAAATTTCAGTAATGCTATTAGACTGACTTTCCACCATATCAAATGATAACACTCGGCAAAATATAGAAAGTAACTATTTTTAGGCATTGGACAACAGACAGAACATGCTGTGGTTCTTAAAAGAACTCTGGTTTTCTGCCTAGAGGAACTTTGCAAAACTGAGGCACAGGAAAATGCCTGGAGCTCAAGACTGAGCAGCAATCTTTACTGGACAAAGATCAAAGAAAGGAAGAGCTCTGGAAATCCAGAGTCCCCAAATCTTTCCACGAATTTCCCAAATTTGGCCAGTGACAATTGTGTGCATGTGAGGAAAGACTCTAATCAACTGTCAGGGAATAGCTCCTATTGGGTATAAGCTGAGTAGAGATTCCAGAAATCCTGCAACACTGAACTATGACCATCCAAAATGAAGCAACCTCTCTTAAACCCCAGAGATTTTGATCCCAGAAAGACCACATGTCAGGAATGAAGCTACTCTAGCTTTTCCGGCCACCTAAGCAAATTCTAAAACCAAGCCTCAACAAAATAATGATAACCACCTGGTAAAGTAACTGCCTGTCAGAAAAAAATCTCAACACTCTAAAAGAAGATAACAAAATCCAATAAAATGCAGAAGGCCTACAATAACCAAAACCTAGCTTGGGCAAGAAGGAAAGGAATGAGGGAAGTCGGGAGGCTGGTTAGTTGGAGGACACACACTACCTGGTTTCAACATTCACTGCAAGTTCATAGGAATCAGGACAGTGAGGTATTGGAATAGCTCAGAGAGTCTCAGAACAGAGCTATATTTATATGTTCAACAGAATTTGACAATAGTGCCAAAGAAATTCAAAAATGATGTGCTCAATAAATCATGGTAGAAAATTGGATACCTATATAAAAAAATCACCCTTGAACTTCATCTCACACTATACAAACAGAAATAAAATTAAAATGCATTATAGACTTCAATATAAAAGGTAAAATCTATAAACTATCTAGAAGAAGGCATGGAAGAATATCTTCAAGAACTTGGAATAAATAAATATTTATCAAAGGTTAGAAAGCATCAGTTACAAGATAAAAATTGATACTTAGCTTTCATCAAAATGAAAAGCTTCTGTTCATCAAACAAGAATGGAAGCAGAAGTTGGAATGATGGAATTAAGAGCCAGGGATGGTCAAAGATGGAGAAGAATGACCAGAAGCTACAAAGATGCAAGAAAGAATTCTTCAGAGGGAGACTTGCCAACACCTTGATTTCAGACTTCTGGACTTCAGAACTGTGACAGAAAAAATTTCTGCTGTTTTACACTACTAAGTATATGTAATTTGGTACTTCAGTCCTGGGAAACTAAAATGTCTGTTTATCAACAACAACAAAAAAACTTCATTAAAAAAATAAATGTAGGAAAGTTATAAATGCAAGAAAAAAATTTTCAGGAATTTGTAAGGAGCATATGAAAGCACTCTTAAAACTCAACAATAGCAAAAAAAATTAAAATTGATCAGTAACTTCACAAAGGAATGGAAAATAAACACATCAAAAAGCACATTATTTGTCATTAGAGGAATACAAGTTAAAGTCAAAGAAGATACAACAAAAGTTTCATTGGAAACCCTAAAAATAAAGGACCTTACCACACCAAATGGAAGGGGAAAACATGGAACAACTGGATCTCTCAGACATTGAAAGAAGGAATATAAAATGGTGTAACCACTTAGGAAAACAGGTTGGTATCTTCTAACTAAGCTAATTGTACAACTAGCCTAGGAGCCAGCAATCTCGTGCTTAGGTATTCACCAAGAAAAATGAAAGCATGTGTCCCCCAAAAACTCATACAGGAATGTTCATAATAACCCCAAAAGGGAAACACAGGATTCTGTAGCAACAAAAGAAAAGAAAAAGAAATCATGATAAGTTCACTCGGCAATAAGAAAGGACAAAGTTCAAATATATCTCGATATGGATAAACTACAAAAATATTATGGGGAACAAAGAAATCTAGGCACACACATAAAAAGATGCACGATTATGATTCCATTTATACAAAGCAACATAATAGACAAAACTAAGCTATCGTTACAGAAATAAGAATTTCCTCAAAGATGGAGAATAGGGAAGGAGTATTGGCCAAGATCACCTAGAAAAGTCATAAGAATGCTTGAAAATTGTATATGGGAAATACTGGAGATCCTAGAGTGAGGAGATATACAGCATACATAGGTTTGAGCTGTGCACTGTTTGTACATTTCTCTGTAAACAAATTAGAATGTGATAAATGTTTTTAAAGATAAACATAAATATAAATCCACTCAATTTTAAAATCCAGTTCAAAATCTAAAATAAGTCACTAATTTATTAGGCAGTATTCATGTCTGAAGATCTGAGTACAGCAAACATCTTTTTCCTTTCTTTCTGTTAGTGAAGAATAACACCCTAGAAGAGTTTATCATTGAGTACAATGGACATAAAAGGAATCTACTTTTTATAATTATAATTAGTAGCTATTCTATTACCTCAATTCTGAAAACCCATAACCTGCCAGGTAACTTCAACTTCTCACTTACTAAATATTTGCCCTCTTAATCCCTGATATTTTCCACTCAAAAATGGAAATAATGAGAGTCTCAAAGTTCTAGTAAAGTTTTCTTAATCTGGGGTAAGCCATGTTCCTTTGAAAACTAGAAAAATTCAGTCTTCAACCACTTCATACCTTGAGGAAAACTGCAATTAAATGATACAAGCTCCAAATTTTATTCTAAAAAGCCAGCATTACTAATTTATTTTTATACAGGTCAAATGAAACTTTCCCCATCACAAATGAGCACATATATAAAAAGATAGGAATCTTTGGCTGTGGCCCTTCTTTATCAAGTATTATGATATCTGATCAAAAGTCCACCAAACACATGGAGGAGGGACAGGAACGGCAGACAGCATTTAGAATCCTGCTGCTCAATACAGTTCAGTGTGATATACAGTGTAGTATTCCATGGCTAGATCAGTACACTGGCCACATAAGGCAAAGTCATTAAAATTAAATAAAAATTTTAAATTCAGTTCCATATTCACACCAGCCATATTTCAAATGCTTAACAGTCATGTGTGGCTAATGGTTACTATGTTGTACTGGACATCCATCACCACCACTCTATGGGATAGCTCTGATTTAGAGAAATAGCTGAGGGCAGAAGGAATTCCTAAAGGAAACCCTACATTTTAAATTTTAAGTTTAATGGAAACTCAGTATTCTAAAGTGAAGGAAATGACCCAAAGCTGAAGATTAAGATTTGGAACTTTGTGAGCCAGAGATTCTTCATAAATACTTGTATGTGTACTCATGCGCTTACTCTCTCTCCCCTCTCCTTTCTCCTTTCCTCCTCCTCCTCCTCCTCCTCCTTCTTCTCTCTCTCTCTCTTTCCCTCTCTCTCTCTCTCTCTCCTCTTCCTCTTCCTCTTCCTCTTCCTCCTCTTTCTTCTTCTCCTCTTTTAATACTCAATCTCCCCCCCCCCACACACACACACACAACCTTAAAGCAAAAACTAAAGATCCATTTCATTATCTTGCCTCCTCTCTGGTCATATAAGAGTTACTACCCTAAAGAGATTAAAAGAGGATAATTCAATTTGCCCCCACTTCTGGGGAAAGTCTTTAAGCTAACATGTACTTCTCTGACTGACCTGGTTAGTCTATATGTCAGGGATTAATCCTGAAAGCTTTTAAAACTCAAGACCTTAGATTAGAAAATGACTTGAGCTCCATATTAAGGCAGAGCTTATTCTGGACTTATAAAAATGCTAATATAATGAAAATGGACTAGGAACACTTACACCATGAACACTAATAACCATATGGAATAATGATTGGAGTAGATCCCTCCAAGTTACTTCACTTGACCATGTACATGGTTTAAGGCCATTTAAGGGCCAACTTAAAAACCAGATGTTTGTAAAAGTGCTCTTATAGCATCTGTGGTTCATTATGCAAGGATATATTTAGAGATTATTGACCCCCAAAGACTACAAAAGTTCCTTTGAAGCCATCATAGTTAATGATGCATTTACATTAAGGAAAAATTCCAGCATTGCCAGGCAGTCTATGGTGTCAGCATCAACATGGACATTCTGTTTTTATGAAGACTCTTGACACTGCAGATGGGAATGGCTTCTTTAGTGCCACTGTGGTCCAATCACATCAAAACCTGCTAAAAGAGTTCTCAGTTTATGGATCACTAGCAATATTGATCAGCACAGCTCCCCTGGAACCATTATCATTTGTCATGTCAATATTATTGCTCCTGCAATCCACTGCATTTTTAAGTTGCTGCAACAGTGGAGTAGTCTAGGTTCTAGGTGAAAAAAATTCTAATTTTTCTTCCATATTTTTCCCTTTTAGCCAATATGCTAAAGCCTTATTATCTTATTGTAAGCAATGGAACTCATTTAAAACAATCAATACAAAATAAATCCTAAAACATTTTTTCTAGTTTTTCAAAGACCAGTGGCATCTCTTTCATTATGTAAATACGTATTTATACTTCACAATTTTTTACATTATTCAAATAATCTTTTAATTTCCATTTAAGCGCCATATAAATGACATAAACAAATATTACCTGGATTTTTTAAATTATAACACCATCCAGAATTAAAAGCCATTCATCTATACACATGGCATCCAACATTTCATAAATAATGTTCTAAAGTCAGTATCAACCATAGGTCTTTTGAGAGTGCCTCTTTAAAGCAAGAATATCTTGTGGACTTCTTGTGGAAGTGATAGAGCAACTGCCTATTGCCAGGAAAAGTTTTCTCCCATACTATACAATGTCTGATACCAGAACTTAAGCTTCTGATAGCTCCAGAGCTAACAGATCAGGACAAAGGACTACAATAATGGGGGGATCAGGGGGACTCAGCATGTATGGACACCACCATCACCATTATTACCACTGACAGGGCAGTAACTTACCCTATGCCAAGAACATCAGTGCAGTATGGATGCAATGAGGGTTAAAAACTAAATATTTGAATTCTCTTTCTTTATGAATATTAGATTATTTTATTACTTATGTGTTTTACATCTATTAATCCTATCTTCCAAACTAAGACGAAGGTTCCTTAAGTATTATGATCACACAGCCTATTACAATTTACTGTTAAACTCCATGGAGACTAATACAGTAGATTTAACACAGTGGATTTATTTCTATTTTCTTATGGGTAACAGGGATAATATTTTATGAATAATGAATGTGCCTTTCTGAATGCACTCACCTCAGCTAGCTTAAGCATCCTTCTGCCTGGGAGGAAGATTTTGGCCCAGTGCAGAGGAATGTAAAGCAAAAAAAAGCCTAGGTAATATTCAACTTCTATAATTCAAAAATAGGATTTTGCAGAAAGACTGTAGCCTTGCAAGCCAGTTACTATCTCTAGAGAGGATTTTATAAATTTCACAATTTCTTCCTTGCATATATCAAGGCCTAGGCATGTTGAATGTGCCTCAAAGATTTCCTCAGTGGTGTATTAAATATACCCTTTCCATGAATGAAAAGGCACAAGACAGAAGCAAGAAAATAAAATGATAGTTTTTAAAAATCCCACTCCTTGCTAAACTGGATGAGTTGAGAAGAAAATAAAGAGGAGCAAAGAGGAAAGATCTTCCTCTCTTGGGGCTCTTAAACAATGGACAGAGAAAGATTCATGCCCACTCCCTGTTTGAACTCAAGTAAATGATGGCTTTGGGGGCTGCAATGCATCAACTTAGGGCATGGCTACATCAAGGTAAACTTAGAAGTGCAGCTAGTTAAAGAGAAGGGATGTTCTGAGATTTATCCTTCCCAAGGTCTGGATGGGGTCCTTACCAGAAAGGGCACCAGAGAAGCAATGAGATGGCATTATAAAGATGATACAGAGGAGCCAGTCAGTCAGGCCAGGCTCAAACAGGATTAGAACCAGAGGACAAAAGGCTCCAGAGCCCCAAAAGGAGCCAAGATATGGCAGCTATCCAGGAGACACAACTGAGTTCTGACCAAGCTAGCAACAGGTCAATGTACAAGTGACAGCTGCCATACACTTGGACCTCAAGCATCAGCAGAACAGGTAGTAAAGGGTGGAAAGGGACATCACACCCATAACGCAGCCAGGGGAAGACACAGGACATTGCCCTCATCCTTCCCCAATGCCATTTAAGAGCCATAAGACACTCCTCCCAAAAGTCTCCAACCTTTTCTTTAGGTGTAAGGTTACCGAAGTCATAACTCTTCTCCTCATGATCCATCATTATTTTAGAAAAAAGCAAGAGAAAGGAAGGACTATCTAATGAGATTTTTGTTCTGTTTTAATCAATAGACTGGTCATTACTTCCCATCCACAAAGAACTCATGCTTTAAGCAGTGGTCATTTCCTAAGAGTCCAACAATTTCTTAAGACAGAGGTCACAAGCCAATAAACCCCAACTGTGTTATCCATCTCCACACAAGTACATTTTAATTCAAATGGTTCTAAGTCAAGCCTGAACTTTGCACTTACCCAATGATCTCACTACTCCTCATAATTCATTCAGGTTCACAGAACCCATTTTTTTAATTGCCTAGACAACGTAAGCAATAATATGAGGACAGACCACTTTAAAATTTTAAGATTATTTAGATCTGTTTCTTTCTGTTGTATTAACATGATTGGAAAAAAAAACTTTCATATTACAAGTTTTGTGAAGTAAAAGGGTATCAAATTTCTTAGCACACAAAATACACAAACCATGAATGAAAACAAAATGAGCAAGTGAACACCTCATCAAAACTAAATATCCCTGCTTATCAAAAGATTCTATTAAGAAATGATTGGAGCCAGGCACAGTGGCACAAACCTGATATCCCAGCAGCTCCTGAGGCTGAGACAGAGGATCACCAGTTCAAAGCTAGCCTCAGCAACTTAGCAAGGCCCTAAGCAATTCAGCAAAACCTTATCTCAAATAAAAAACAAAAGAGGACTGGGGATGTGACTCAGTGATTAACTGCCCCTGGGTTCAATTCCTGGTACAAAAAAAAAAAAAAAGAAGAAAAACAAAAACAAAAACAAAAACAAAAACAAAAAAAACAAGAAAACAAATGATGGGACAAGCCCCACCTGGGAAAAATATTCACAAAACAAATATCCAACAAATGATACCTGAATATATCATATTATTCATATATAACATATTATACCTGAATATGTAAAAAAAAAAGCCCTATACATCAACATAAAAATATGAAAAACACACTTTCAGAACAACTGCACAGGCATTTCACAAATAGAAAATATATGACAGTCAGTGAGTACAGCATAAGACATCGGGGAAATGTGAATTAAATCCAAAATGAGATAGCCCTTCACAATCACTAAAAGCAAAAAGACTTTAAGAAACAAATTTCATGAAGATTCAGAGCACTTGGAACTCTCTAACATTTCTTTATTAATACAAAATTGCAAATCACTTTGGAGAACTGTTTGATAGTTTCTTACAAAGTTTAATAAACATCTCCCAAGAAGTTCCTCCCTGGGCATTTATCCAAGGAGAAAAAAGCATATATCCAAAAGAGACATTCAGAATATTTATGGCAGACTTACAATAGCCAAACACTAGAAATAACCCAAATGTTTATCAGTAGAAAAATGAATTTATCAAGTATGGCATAGTCATACAATAAAATAATAAGTAGTAATAAAAAGAAAAGTATAAATGATACATGTAATATGGATAAAAAGACATTATGTTAAGTGAAAAAAGTTAGACACAAAAGAATACTTACTACTTGATTTTACTTACATAAAATCCAAAAAAAAACAAACTACTGTATCTTGTGAGAGATCAGAAAGTAGTTGTGGGGAATGGAGTGGAAAACCGATTGCAGAGGGGCACAGGGAATTCTCTGGGGTAAATGGTAATGCTCTGAATCTTACCTCGGAGTTGGTGAACAGATTTTATACAATCATCAATCTCACCAAAATAAGTTTCCTGATTTGTTCATTTAATCACACATTAATTAGGCTTCAATGAAAATAGATTTTAAAAAAGCAGAAAGGCAGTAGGATTAATGATAATTTAAAGAGAACTACTAATTTAGTAGTCCTGAAAAAGATTTTTAATTGTTATTTTTAATGATAATAAAAGTAATATGAACTTACAAATAATTCCAACCATATAAAAATGAGTTAAGTAGAAAGGAAATCCTTATAAACAGGATAGTGTTAGAGATGCAAATGTCAAGGACGTCTACTCCATATCCTTGTTGGTAATTATTTTTAAAAAGTTACCATAAGAAGCATATTGAAAATATTTTGGTTTGTTCTAAAACCATAACAGATTAATAGTTTTGTTAACAAATTTTTACTTAAAGATTATTTGTTATAATTTAATATATGAAAATTACATTGAGTTGAAATTTCATTTATCAATGAGGGAATCAATAAAAAAGTTTAATGGTAATCACAAAAAATGTTAATATCAGAAGTATATGAAAAAAACAATTGAGTAGGGCTCACTGAATAATGTAAATTCATGAAACTGAACTTTCTCAGAGTCACTGCAAAATTTACCAAGCTGAAATACAAGGAAAACAACAGTAAATGAAAAAATAATTTGAAATGATAGGCAATGTCATTAAGTTCCTGGGAATACTATTAAATGGAGCCTGCTTCCAGAGGACTCCAGAAATCTTTGCCAACAGTGATAACAACACATATGTTAGTGTTAATGAGGACATCCAAAGAGATCAGGAAGGACAAAAAGTAATTTAGGAGGAAAGCACTGGGTCCAGATGAAGGAATTAGAAGAAACAGGCAAACACGGTTGGGCTTCTGGGGCTAAACAGGAGGATACGGGAGTCTGAGATTATTTTACATACACTATACTTAAAATATTGATATCTTATATGTATTTATATAATTATGAACAAAATTAGGCTTGAATGCTATACCTGTTTTATTAATCAAGTAATCCAACACTTCCTTTTTGATTCAAAGAAACAACAAGATTAACAGTTATTGCTTATAATAGAATCCATCTGGTGAGTACACTACTATTTTTTTATCTGATTGTATTAGTCTTCCAAACTCACCCACCCATCATACCCCTTTATCATAAATTAAAAGGAGTGACAGATTCACATCAATAAATAAATATTAATGGTTAAAGCTTCAGGAAGAATTTTGTAAAAAACTTTGTTAAAATCACTTCTATGCATTTTCTTTCAGGTTAATAGTGAAACATAAATGTTCTAAAACTTCAGACAAACCCAAATTAGGATTCTTTATTTATGATTGCATGTTAATAACAAGATATGTACAAGTAAACTATAGAGGGATGCGGACATAGGTCAGTTGAAGAATGTTTGCCTAACATACAGGAGGCCCTGAGTTCAATCCCAAACACTGCAGAAATAGAGAGAGAAAGAATCAAATGCAATTAGTACATGGCAGTGTGAAAAAGAATGATATAGATACATCCTGCACAAGGCCATGTTGTTTTTTTCTCTTCTTGCCAGTAGTTTGTTTATATACAGTTATTGCTAAAGATAGAATTAAACTATAGCTCCCAAAATGAGTGCATCAAATCAAACTGCAAAAATGCTTAGCAGGTCTATCTGAAAAGGAAGGAATGGCTGACTAACATTTATAAACCCCATTTTTCCTATAGAGGAATGATGTGCCATGCACAAAATGGCCTATTTCAGTTTCCAGGATTGGCAGCCATCTGTAACACAGAGACTTGGTTCCAGAGCCAGCAGTGTCCAGCTCTATTCAAGCATCCCATACTGACAGCTGAATCTGTTTTATGAAATATTATGCCATAACTTGTTCTTCCCTTAATACCTACAATGCCACAAGAACAGATTTTGTCATTCAAAAACATTTTACTTTTGTTTATAAGCACATTTCATTCTACCTTCTATAGTTATAAACAAGTGTGCCGGCAGAAAGAACTTAGAAAACTTACGTCACACCTCCATGGTCCTTGCTCGTATTTCCAAAATTTATTTTGAATGAATTCTGTCATATAATCCACTAAAATATAAATGCACTCACTGTCAATATCAACAGAGCATTTGATTTATTCTTTTTTTTAGAACAAAGTCTTTTGCTGGAATTCTATATCTTAATTTAATAATTAGAAGATTTCTTTCTATTGATTCATATTTGGACATACACTGTTTGTAAAAAAAAAAAGAAACAAATTATATTTTCCTTACCTACCTCTTCTTTTAAGATAGTGAGGAAAAGAAAATTTTTGGCTATATTATAAAAATGAGCAGCTATATTATAATTCCCAGGGAACCTAAAATGAGGTAGCATGCATTTGTACCTCCATTCATGTTTTTCCCATGAGAGAAAAGTTTCATTACACACAGATGGTTATAGTTTAAATATTCCTTCTAGTTTCTTCTTAAGGCAACAAAGAAAGTATTTTTTAAAACCCTTCTTTTGCTTGTCTGACATCTGTGTGATTAACATCAGTCCCAAAACATTTTAGAAACAGGACTGAGCCTTGCAAGTTTCTACAACCTAACTGCCCTTATCCCAACATCACCCTCAGACTTCCCTAATTTACAGACCAAAATAACAAAAAAGTAATCATCCATTAAATAGGTGAGTTCTTCCCACTCAATGGTTTTCTGCCTGGTCAATGATTCACAGAGTGAACATTCATTCTTTTCCATTAGTCTTTGAAATATGTTGTAATTTGAAAGTATGTTATCAAAGAACAACTTAAATTACACTATTGTCATTGGAAATGCAACCTAATTATTAAAAATTGAAACCATGGCAGCAAAGGGATGAAAAGGCTCTATGAGATGATTTGTCGTGGAGAGGCATCTATGATAAGGATAATAAAAATTTTTGTAGCAACTCCTCAAAAATTGCCTTCTATGTCAGAGTCTTAGGGTCTTCAAGGTGAGTGGTAATAAAAACATATCTATTGTATTCTCTTTCTTTCCCTTTAAAGTCCTCATTTCTTGTAAATTTCCATGCTCCAATTTGATTTGATATCCCAAAACAAATTCTTATATCCACTTCATTTCAACTTCAAATCATTTTTAATTTTGACCTATAACATTAATAGGCCTTATTTTGGAAGAATTGAGTCAGGACAACTCAAATTTACTTAGGAACATTGAAAGTCCAGTTAAAGTAAGTTCTAGTTTCTAATTCTTGAATTTTTTTTTTCAGTACTGGGAATTGAACCCAGGGCCTTGTGCTTGCAAGGCAAGCACTCTACCAACTGAGCTATATCCCCAGCCCAAATCCTTGAATTTTAAATACAAGGAATTTAGTAAAGTCATTTCTACATATTTTCTTCAGAATAATAGTCAAACATTAAGTGTACTAAACTCACAGCAAACCCAAGTCCAAAGTTTTTAGATTCAAATTTGGACTCAATGTTCCTTCCCCTTTGAAGTATTTTAAAACATTTCTCCCCTATATTTGAGGAATGTTTCTTTTCCCAGAGTGATAAATCCCTATTTTACTTTGAAAGGCAAAAACATAAAACCTAGAGTCACAATGCTTTTCTAAGTTGCCTAAATTAAATTATCTATTAAGTATTTTATATAAATTCACTCTGAACATTAGGGAATAGAAAGTATTAACAGCAATAACACTAATACGGTACACTGGAACTTTTGAAAATCAGTCTCACCAGGAAGAACAAACATATTAATGATAGTATCATAAAATAAGTTGCCTCTCTGAAGTACTCACTTTAAATAAATCTGTATTTCTAATACAATTAGCAATTTGATGAAATGTAGTAAGAATATATCAGCAAATGACATGTCCTCCTTCAAACAAAGTTGTGGCCCATTTATTGATTGGGTTATTAGTGTTCTTGGTGTAAAGATTTTTGAGTACTTTGTAGATTCTGCAGATTAGTGCTGACTTTCTGACTTTATAAATCCTAGTTTGGGCCTTTATACCAGTGCTGGTAAAAGTATGAGAGTCATAAAAGTGAGTCATATAAATATTTTAAATTTCTAGCAGCTACAATAAAAAGTAAAAAGAAACAGATTTATATTTTAATAATTTATTTATTTGACACACTACATCCAAAATAGTATATAATCAACATGAAAATATTAATTTTTTTAACCATTTTTTACTAAGTCTTTAGAATCCACAATTCTTTTACACTTACATTGCATCTAGACTAGGCATATCTCAACTACTCAAAGCCACCTGTGGTCGGTGACCACCATATTGGATAGCTCAGTTTGGGATAGTATTTCACAAATGTGGCCAAACAGAATCACAGGAAACATTTTCAAAATACAGATTCCTGGGATTCATCCTGAGCTCAGACTCAGTAGGTTTAGGGGGCAAGGGAATCTTTTTAATATGACAGACAATAAATCACATCAAGCTGACATTTGGGAATCACTATTCTTACAACAACACAAAATCAATCTCAGTCCTCTTATACACGACTGTCCTTCCAAAAACTAAAAGAAACTGCCAAAGCACTGTCTTTTATTCTCTAGCCTAAAATTCTAAGCTCTTTCAACCATTCCTCATCTGGCATGGTTTCTAAACCTTGCAGCTCCCCAGTTGCTCTTCTCTGGATTAGCTTCAGTATGTTTGACTTATTTGCAATAATAGAGAAGTACCACAGCATAAATAATACAAATTAATCCTTATCTGTCTTTGAAATGTTTCTCATTCCTTCCATATGAATAAGTGCCTTTGCTAAACTTTGAATTCACAACTTTTCAAACTAAAATTTTAAATTATCAATACTAAGAAGCACTTGGGATGTTTAGTTCTTCAACATGCTGTATAGCTCATTGTGGGCTAGAAAAGAGAATTCTAATAATAATTCACAGCACTAAGTTAAGCAAAACTATCTTTTTACATGTTTTTCAACCCTCTTACCTTTTCTCTGTCTAGAAAAGAAAGTATTTTGATTTAAAAGGGCTATTCAATCATTTTTATAGTAACATATATATAAAACACAACAATGCCACCAGAAAAAATAAGATTTGCCATGAATAAATGAACTAAATTTGATGCCACAAGTATTTATTCAATGGAGGCTTGCTGAACCCATTAAGAATGCCACATGGAGACCACAACAAAGAACAAGAAGATTACAATTTAGTCAGTATATTCATCTAATAGATATTTATGGAGTTTTTAATACATACAAGATACTTGGGATACATATGAGTGAATAAAACACTCAAAAATCATTGCCCTTCTGGGGACGTGGCTCAGGGGTCAAGTACCCCTGAGTTCAATCCTCAGCACCCCCCCCCCAAAAAATCACTGCCTTTATGGAGCTTGCTTTCTAGAAGGACAGACAGATAGTAATCAAGTCAAATGATAAATAAGAGAATAATATAGTATATTAGATGATAAATGTTAGAAAAACTAAAAGATCAGAGTAAGGGGTATCAAAAATATTTGAGGAGAAGAGAAGTTGAAATTTCAATTGGTGATTATGTTAGTCAGTTTTACTTTACTAGGACCAAAATGCCTGACAAGACCAACTAGAGGAGGGAAAGTTTATTTTGGGCTCATGGTTTTAGAGGTTCAGTCTATTTTTGACTGATTCCATTGCTCCCTTCCATTCTGAGGTAAAGCAGAACATCATGGAAGAAAGGCAAGGTGGAGGGAAGCTGCTCTGCTCATGGTATCCAGGAAGCTTCAGGAGAGAGAGCCAGGCAGGGGCAAAACAACCCCCAAGGGTACACCCAGTAACTAATTCTTCCAACTATGTCCCATCTGGCTACAGTTTACCACCAGTAATTCATTCAAATTAAACTATTAATTCATCACATGGATAATCTACTGATCAGGTTACAGGTCTCAAAATCGAAGCATTTCACCTTTTAACATTCCTGCATTAACTAATATATAAGCTTTTTATGTTTTCTACTTATATTCCTCACAGTAAACTTGGCTAAAAGCTGCCAGCAATATCCATGCCACAGACTGAATGCTGTGCTGCCTTGAAATTTTCTCCAACAGATTAATTAGTTCATCACTTTTAAATTCAGCCTCATATAAAATCTCAGGCCATGGGCAAAACATTGCCAAGGTTTTTGCCAGAATATAACATGTATGATTTCTAGTCTAGTTCCCAATGGAGTCCTCATTCCCTCTGAGACTTCATGAGCATAGTCCATGTTCTTATTGCCTTTATGGTCTTCTGAGCTCCCACCGGAACTGCCCATGAAGCTCCCCTTCCAACATTCTAAAGCATTTCTAGTTTGCATCTCTAAACTTTTCAAAATTCCTACTGCAAACCAGCTCCAAAAGCTTCTGAACCAGAATTTCAGGTTAGTCACAGCAATGGCCCCACTCCTAGTATCAATTTCTGTTTTAGTTAGCTTTTGTATCACTGTGAACAAAATACCTGACAATAACAACTTAGAGGACAGAAAGTTTATTTGAGACTCACAGTTTCAGAAGTCTCAGTCCATAGAGAGCAGACTCCATTACTTTGGCCCCAAGGTGAGGCAGCACATCATGGGGGAAGGACCCAGCAAAGGAAAACCGCTCAGCTCATGGTGAGGTCAGAAAGTAGACAGAGAGCATGGAAGAGAAAAAGGACTTCAGAGAAGAAACATCTTTCTAGGAAATACCCTGCTGGTGACCCAGTTTCTCTATCCATGCTCCACCTGCCTACAGTTATCACTCAGTCAGTCTATTCAATCTAGCATGAACTGATTAGTTTACAACTCTCACAATCCAATTATGTCCTCCAAACATTCCTGCATTAACACAGGATCTTTTGGGGGACACTTCATATCCAAACTCTAACAGAGGGATATCTCAAATCCAAACCATAATAATCATCATAGAAATCCTCATTACAAAATTGATAACTGGAAAAAAATAATTTAAAGGAGGCAAAGGGAAAAACATACAGATATCTGGAGGAAGAGCACTCTGGGCAGAGTGAACAGCTAATGCAAAGGTCCTAAGGCAGAACCTGGCCTTAGGAATAGCAAAGAGGCCAGTGGAGCTGAAGCAAAGCAAAAAGTGAGAGACAAGCAACCAAATCAGAAAAGCAGTGAGGTGGGGTTGAGAGTATTCATGTAGGACTCCATAGGGTCTAAAGACTGTGTCTTTTACTGTGAGTGAAATGGGGAACCATCAAAGGTATGGGGCAAAACAGTGAAAAGAGTTGTACTACGTATATGTATTGTCTGCCTTTCTAACTAGAAAGTAAGCTTCATAAGGGCAGAGATTTTCTAATGTTTTAAAGGATCACTCTAACAACTATGTTGAGAATAGACTTCAGGGGACTAAGAATGTAAACAGAGATACCATTTATGTAGCTGTCACAGTAATCCAGATGAGAGAGAGTGGCTTCTGAGACCAGAAAGGTGAGGAAGTAAAAGGGAAGTATTCATATTTTTTACACTTTAAAAAACTAGCTATGACACAATGTGGTGCTTATTTTAACAGAGGAGTTGAAATAGAACAGAAAAAGGAACAATAAATCACCCAAAAGAATGATGTGGAGTCAAAGTGACAATTTACCTGAGTCCTACAATTTCAACACAAACAAAACAAGAACAATCCAAGGATGAAAATTAACACAGAGTTGTTAATGGCAAATTGAAATTAGGGAATAACTCTTTCTCTAGGGAATTTATGTTCTCAATAGGGAAACAGGAGAAAACCTAAGAAAACCTAAGCTAAACTTAGATTATGCTTGAAAAGCATTGTATGTTGGGGTAACTATAGAAAGGAGCTATACCATGAGCTATACCATATCTTCTATTGGTTATCTCTATGCTTCCAGTGGTTCAACAAAGCAAAATATACTCATTCCTATTATAATGTGACATCTGTTTTTATCCCCTCTACCCAAATCTATATATCCTCTTTTGCCCCATAAGGCCAAAAACAGCAAAAAGAACATAGTAAGCACTTCAGGGACAGTTTTATCCCAGCCCAGATTTGCACTTTATCATATGAAAAGTCTTCTTTCCTTAGTCCTCCACAAAACCTAGTACTTCCACCTAGGAGCCCCCCAAAATCCACCAGAGTAAGACCTGATGCTGAGTCAACTAAAAAATAAAAATAACAGTTAAAATTTATTGAATGCTTAGTGTCAGGCATGGTTTTATTCCTATAACCTATATCTTAATCCTAAGAAGCAGGGATAAATACCAAGATCAAGTCCACGTAAGTATTTAACGAAGGAGCCATGACTAGAGCCCAAATTAGCTACCTCCAGAGCCCATGCTCCAAACTACTACTGCACATCAGCATGAACTCATAATTACCTCATCATTTCTTTCCTTTGTCTAAATCAGTTGAATGTGACCTTCTCAAGTGGCAATTTGTTGTCACTCTGTATCTTTCCTTTGTAGTAACAGATACTTGGTTGTCTTGGTTCCTCATTCCTCCCCCAGAATGAAGGCTGTCAGCAGAGATGCCATCAAGAACAGCTCAGAAAACACATGTTCGATTGCTCAGTTCCTAGCATAAGGCGAAATGAAAGAGATGGAAGCTGTGTTCCACACATTTCTTTCCCAACAGCACCATCTCTAATACTTTTCACTTAAATGGGAGAAAGAGTAGGTGCCTGAAAGAATGGGTCCTGAAACCAGCATGAAAAGGATATTCAAAAAAAGGGAAAGGAAAACAGTCCTTACTTCTGTTTCTTGGGGTAGGATTCAACCATGATATTCTAAGTCATCCACTGGCCAGAGTCTTTCAAGATGACTCCAGCACTTTCCAAATCAAACTTACTTAAAAACCCTCAGATATCCCTGGCACTTTTTCATAGGAGACTGGTTATGCTTGCCCTTGTCAATAATTGTAGCTACCATACTCAGTGAGTGTCAAAGAGCATGCTACATTCAGTCCATTCCATTGCCAAAAGATTCATGCTTTCTGATTGTACTCTCTCCAACTCTGGATTAACCATTTGAGGAGAAAGTGTGTTCTGTTTTGCTTTTTAAAGACTATAACTGAAAACATGACATCTGATTTTACTCTTTGTTCTGAGAATTAGCTCACAGTTAAATGACGGGGAGAATCACTTAAAGACAGCATTTACTATAAAATACTATTTTAAACACCAAATGACTAAGATATTTTTAACTGTCAAGATCTATTTTCCAGTCACCCCATAAATACATTTGTATACATAGTTGGAAGTTTGGTGAGCTCTCAAAAGAAAGTTAATTGAATGACAAATAAATGAATGCTAATGTTCAAGAGGTATCTTAGTTTCCTCTTGCTGTTATAACAAGTACACTTAATGGCTATATCAACACATATTATCTCACAGATTTAGAGGTTAGAAGTTGAAAATGGCTTGCACTAAACTAAAATCAAGGTTTTAGTTTTAGATCCATTTTGAGTTGAGTTTTGTATAGGGTGAGAGACATGGATTGAGTTTCATTTTGCTGCATATGGATTTCCAGTTTTCCCAGAACCATTTGTTGAAGAGGCTATCTTTTCTCCATTGTATGTTTTTGGCTCCTTTGTCAAGTATGAGATACCTGTATTTATGTGAGTTTGTCTCTGTGTCCCCTATTCTATACCATTGATCTACCTGTCTATTTTGGTACCAATACCATGCTGTTTTTGTTACTATTGCTCTGTAGTATAGTTGGAGGTCTGGTATTGTGAAACCCCCTGCTTCTCTCTTCTTGCTAAGGATAGCTTTAGCAATTCTGGGTCTCTTATTCCTCCAAATGAATTTCATGATTGCTTCCTCTATTTCTATGAGGTCCATCATTGGGATTTTAATTGGAATTGCATTGAATTTGTATAGCGCTTTTGGTAGTATGACCATTTTGACTATATTAATTCTGCCTATCCAAGAACATGGGAGATCTTTCCATCTTCTCAGACTTTCTTTAATTTCATTCTTTAGTGTTCTGTAGTTCTCATTGTAGAGGTCTTTCACCTCTTTTGTTAGATTGATTCCTAAGTATTTTATTTTTCTAGAGGCTATTGTGAATGGTGTCATTTTCCTAATTTCTCTCTCAGAGGATGCATCACTTATGAATAAAAATGCATTAGATTTATGAGCATTAATTTTATATCCCTTCTACTCTAATGAATTCATTTATGAATTCCAGAAGTTTTTTGGTGGAATTTTTAGGGTCTTCTAAATAGAGAAAGCTTTTTCTCAGCAAAGGAAACAATCAGCAGTGTGAAGAGAGAGCCTTCAGAGTGGGAGAAAATCTTTGCCACTCACACTTCAGATAGAGCACTAATCTCCAGAATCTACAAAGTACTCAAAAACCAAGAACACTAATAACCCAGTCAATAAATGGGCCAAAGAAATGAACAGACACTTTATGGAGGAAGATCTACAAGCAATCAACAGATTCATGAAAAAATGTTCAACATCCCTCGTTATAAGAGAAATGCAAATCAAAACTACCTTAATATTTCATCTTACCCCAATTAGAATGTCTTTTATTAAGAACACAGGCAACAACAGGTGTTGGCGAGGATGTAGGGAAAAGGGTACACTCATACATTGCTGGTGGGATTGCAAGTTGGTGCAGCCACTCTGGAAAGCAGTGTGGAGATCCCTTAGAAAACTTGGAATGGATCCACCATTTGACCCAGCTATCCCACTCCTTGGCCTTTACCCAAAGGACTTAAAATCAGATTACTACAGTGATGCAGCCACATCAATGTTCACAGCTACCCAATTCACAATAGCTAGATTGTGGAACCAACCTAGATGCCCTTCAATAGATGAATGGAAAAAGAAACTGTGGTATATATACACAATGGAATATTACTCAGCCATGAAGAATAAAATTATGGCATTTGCAGGTAAATGGATGATGTTGTAGACTGTTATATTAAGTGAGATTAACCAATCCCAAAAATCCAAAGGCTGAATGGTCTCTCTGATAAGTGAATGATGATGTACAATGTGGGGTGGAAGGGTGGCAAGAATGGAGGAAGGATAGATAGCATAGAGGGATGGGACGGGAGGGGTAGGAGTGGGGAGAGTAATAATAACAGAATGTGTGACAGACATCATTGCTCTGTGAACATGTATGAATTCACAGATGGTGTGACTCTACTTTGTGTACAACCAGAGAAACAATAGCTGTACTCCATTTGTGTTCAATGAATCAAAATTAAATTAAAAAAAAAGACAGCAATGGTCAGTTGAATCTCATATTGCATCACACTGACACTGGCTCAAATATCGTTCTATACCACATTTTGAAAACCCTATGATTGCATGGGGCCAAACAGATAATCCAGGATAATCTCCTTATCTTAAAGCTAGCTGATTAACTTAATAATCTTAATTACAACTCCAAACTAAATTCCCCCTTGCCATGTAACATAACACATTCATAGTTTCTGGGGATTCATATGGAGACATTTGAAAGATTATCATTCAGCCTACCATAGTCTGTTCCCTAACCACCAAAGATTCACATCCATTTGACATACAAATACATTCATGCCAACCCAAATTACCCACAAAATCTCACCTAAATCTTAATCAATTCAAAAGCCTTAGAAACAAGACATTGGCAATATCTTGGCAAAGTAGGACTTTTAGGGGATCATCCTATGTGAAAATCACCAATTTGAACAACTGTCTACACATAAAAATATCATCATAAGAGCTAAGGAAACCAGATGTGATATTACAGCATCTGGATGTAGTACAGAAGTAAGAAAAGACAGATTGAAGAGGGGAGAAAGGACAGTTTTATATTATCCATGTCATCCCTCCCCAAACCACAGTCAGCACAGCTTGGGGGGGACATGCTCTCTACTTGGGAGAAGGAAAGGGAAGTGAACACCAGGCTTTGTATCAGACCTCCAAAACAGATTTTCCCTAGTGAACTATAGCACTAGACGGGCCTCCATTGCCCTAGGCTCCAAGGTAGTACCCACAGACAGAGCTTAAAGACCACTCTAGTGTGTCATATCAGATCATGCAGATTGAGGCTCAGGACTAAAGTGAAGAATCTGTCTTTAAACTTGCCCACTTCCAGAAAAACCCCAGCTACCCTAAGTACCACAGTCCTACTCATTAGGCTCATCTTAGCAAACAGAGGCTATAGGCCAATGCCAGCACCAGGTCAATTCCTATGGACTCAGAGTGCACATCAGTTCCCCATGAATTTAGGCTCCAGATCTGCTGCACAGATGCAATCAATAGGTCCACACCACTGAATCCAAGCAACAGCTCTGATCACCTGCTAAGAAAGCACCAACACTGCTAAGAAAGCCTGCCCAAGAACTTCAGCAATAAGACCACCTACAGAACACAACAGATAGCCCTGCCAAGAATCTCTGGACATAATGACTGATGAAGGGCTTTTCCAAAGAAAGCCAGCCTACAAAAAGTTTCTACTTTTTCAAATGTGAGACATTAATATAAGGCAACGAGAAACATGAAAAACCAGAGACATAACACTATTGAAAGAACACAATAATGTCCTAATAGTTGGCCCCAAAGAAATGAAAATGAATGAACTGCATGTCAAAAATTTTAAAAATAAATGCCTTGAAGAAGTCAGCAAACTTTAAGAAGATACTAGAAATAATTCAACAAAATCCGGGCAAAACAAAACCAATATGATAAATTTAATGGGGTAATTGAAATTATTCTTTGAAACTCAAACAAATTATATAGTTGAAAAATACAGTGAAAGAAATGAAAAATATGATAGAAAGCCCCATCAGCAGAACTGATCAAACAGAGAAAGACAAGGTGAAGTTCAAGACAAGTTATGTGACACTACACAATCAGAGGGGAAAAAGGAATAAAAGAATCAAAAGAAATAAAGAAACTGTGGGATTTATAGGACAATCAATATCAAAACAGCAAATTTTAGAACTATGAGAGTTTAAGGAAAAAAGAAAGAAAATAGGATAGAAATCTTAAGAAATAATAGCAAAAAGCTTCCAAATATAGAATATATAATTATACAGGGTACAGAAAGGTCAAAGTTCTCTGAACACATTCAATGCTAACAATTCTGGCACAAAATGTATCATTGAGTTGTCAAAATTCAAAGACAAAAGAGAATCCTAAAAGCAGCAAGAAAAAAAAATCACATGTAAAGAGGTTCCACAAAGGCTAACAAAAATTTCTCAGAAGAAATTTTAAAGGTCGACAGAAAATGTAATAATATAGTCAAAGTGCTGGAGTCAAAAAACCTACCAACTAAGAATAATATAATTGGCAAAGATGTCCTATAAAAATGAAGTAGAAGAAAGACCTTTGTAGGCAAACAAAAGCTGAGAAAGTTAATCAACACTAGACATGCCTTATAAGAAAGGGAAAAGGAGTCTGTCAAGCTAAATGACAAGGACAATAAGGAGTAACATGAAAATGTAATAGTATGAAATGCACTGGAAAAAATAAGTACAAAATCATATTTGCAGTACTCATACTGTAACAGTGTTGTATAGATCACTTATAACTTAAGTATGAAAGATAAAAGACCACAATATTAAATGATAAAAGTTACAATTATTTGTTAACAAATACACATATAAAAATATGTGAACACCAACATTGGGAACATAAAATGTGTGTAGGTAAGTAAAATGCAGCATTATTTTTTTTGTATGATCAAATTTAACTTGCTATCAGTTTAAAACAGCATGTTATTATACAAGATGTTTTGTGTGAGTCTCATTGTAACCACAAAGGAAAAATCTACAACACATAAACAAAGGATAAAAAGTAAGGAGTCAAACCATACCACCAGAGAAAATTATCTAATAACAAAGGAAAACTGCAAGACAAAAAGGAAGTAAGAATCTACAAAACAACCAAAAGGCAATTAACAAAATAACAATGGTAAGTCCTTACCTAAAAATAATTACTTTAATTCTAAATGCATTAAATTCTCCAATCAAAACACAAATGTTGCTAAATGGGTGTCCCAAAAAGAAAAGAATCAACTATACCCTGCCTAGAAGAGACTCACTTCACCATTAACACACATGGAAGAGGAAAGTAAAGGAATGGGAAAAAGATATTCTATGCAAATGAAAAACAAAACAAAACAAAAAAGCAGACATAGGTATATTTAGACTTCATTGTAAAAACTGGAAGAAGAAAAAAAGTCATATAAACTATGGGGTCAATTCATCAAGGATATCTAACAATTGTAAATATAAATGCATCCGAACCAGAGTAAATAAATATATAAAGCAAATATTAATAGATGTGAAAGGAGAAATAAACTATAAACCAATAATGGTATGGGACTCCAATAACCCACTTTCAGCAATGCACATATCATCCAGACAGAAAATCAATTAGAAAACATTGGACTTAAACTAAACTTAAGATTAAACGGACCTTATAGATAATATATAAAACATTCTATTCAATAACACAAAAATATACATTCTTAAGCACTCATGGAACACTCTCCAGAGAAGATCATTTGTTAGGCCAAAAAAATGAGTCAAAATGTTTAAAAAGATTGAAATCAAATATCTTTTCCAATAATCATGGTATTGCTATGGTTTAAATATATGTGTCCGCTTCCGCGCCATCCGCGCCACTGCGCGACATCTCCTGGGGAGGTCTGGCCTGGAGCAGCTGGAGTCCCTGGCTCCGACAGGGAGTTTGGACCCTTCGGTGCCATTTTGCAGATTCCCTGGCAGAGGGCGACCATCTGCGGCTGCCTGAGTCCTCAGAGCTGAGCTCCGGTCTTCCCCGCCGCTGCAAGGCGTCTCCTGGGGAGGTCTGGCCTGGAGCGACTGGAGTCCCTGGCTCTGACGAGGAGTTTGGACCCTTCATTGCCATTTTGCAGCTTCCCAACCAGAGGGCGACCATCTGCGGCTGCCTGAGTCCTCAGAGCTAAGCTCTGGTCTTCCGGTCTTCCCCGCCACTGCGTGGTGACTCCTGGGGAGGTCTGGCCTGGAGTGGAGGGAGTCGCCGGCTCCAGCAGGGAGTTTGGGCCCTTCGGCACTATTTTACAGCTTCCCTGGCAGAGACTGACTACGTTCCACCGACTAAGGCCCCAGTGAGGAACTCAGGCCTGCCTGGGCTCTCAAGGCCAGTGTCTCCATCACTGAGCACAGTTTGGTGCCACCACCCCAACTTGGTCTAGTGCCCAGGTCCACACCCTGGCCCAGGGTCTAGCACCATGCTGTACCTGATTGTCTATCAACACTGGGCTGCCTCTGCCCAGACGCATTGATCATTCCCAACCTGGAGGAAGTATGACAGCAGCTTTCTTGGGTCACTGCTTGATCAAGCACCTCTCAAACATCAGGTGAGTTACTGGAAATCTGCAGGGACACTTTAAGTCTTTACAGGGAAATTGAAATCCCTCTGATTTGCACTACTAGAGGGGAAGATACATGAGCAAATGAGAAAACACGGGAAGAAAGTGTCCCAAACAAACCTAGATGATATATCAAGAGAACCCAAAGACAGCATGGTAGAAGGAATGACAGAAAGGGAGTTCAGAATGTTCATGATTAAAATGATCCGAGAGGAGAATGATGTGACAAGAGAGCAGATTCAGGCTATGAATAATCAGCTAATAGTGCAATTGCAGGAAACAAAAAATGATTTCAATACAGAGATAGAAGTTCTGAGGAAAAAAACAAACAGAAATCCTTGAAGGAAACAAGGAAATGAAGGAAACAATAACCCAAGTTAAAAACTCAATAGAAAGCATAATTAACAGAATAGATCCCTTGGAAGACAGAAGACAAAATATTAAATCTTGAAAACAAAGTCAAACAAACAGAAGATGGTTTAGGAATCATGAACGAAACCTCCAAGAAATATGGGACATCATGAAAAGATCAAATTTAAGAGTTATTGGGATTGAGGAAGGCACAGAGATACAAACCAAGGGTATGAATAATCTGTTCAATGAAATAATATCAGAAAATTTCCCAAATATGATGAATGAGATGGAAAATCAATTGCAAGAGGCTTACAGGACACCAAACACACAGAATTACAACAGATCCACACCAAGACACATTATAATGAAAATACCTAACATACAAAACAAAGATAGAATTTTAAAGGCTGTGAGAGAAAAGCAGCAGATTACCTACAGGGGGAAACCAATACGGGTATCAGCAGATTTCTCAGCCCAGACCCTAAAAACAAGAAGGGCCTGGAACAACATATTTCAAGCTCTGGAAGAAAACGGATGTCAACCAAGAATCTTATACCCAGCAAAACTTACCTTCCGATTTGATGACGAAATAAAATCCTTCCATGATAAACAAAAGCTTAAAGAATTCACAAAGAGAAAGCCTGCCCTACAGAACATTCTCAACAAAATATTTGAAGAGGAAGAAACAAAAAACAACAATCTCAGTCAACATGGAGAGGAATTACCCTAAAGAAAGAGTCAATCAAAGGAGAAACAAAGTTAAGCTAAAAACCCCAAAAAAGCTAAAACGACAGGAATACAGTCATATCTCAATAATAACCCTGAATGTAAATGGCCTAAACTCATCAATCAAAAGACATAGACTGGCAGATTGGATTAAAAAGAAAGACCCAACAATATGCTGCCTTCAAGAGACTCATCTCATAGAAAAACATGACCACAGATTAAAGGTGAAAGGTTGGGAAAAAACATACCATGCACATGGACTCAGTAAAAAAGCGGAGGTTTACATTCTCATTTCAGATAAAGCAGACTTCAAGCCAAAGTTAGTCAGAAGGGATAAAGGACATTTCATACTGCTTAAAGGAAGCATAAATCAGCAAAACATAACAATCATAAATATTTATGCACCAAACAATAGTACATCCATGTATGTCAATCAGATCCTTCTCAATTTCAGGAATCAAATAGACCAAAACACAATAATACTGGGGGACTTTAACACTCCTCTCTCACCATTGGACAGATCTTCCAAGCAAAAATTGAACAAAGAAACCATAGGACTCAATGACACAATCGCTAATTTGGACTTAACAGACATATATAGAATATTCCATCCATCAAAAAGTGAATACACTTTCTTCTCAGCAGCTCATGGTTCCTTCTCTAAAATAGACCATATGTTATGCCACAAAGCTACCCTTAGCAAATACAAAAACATACAGATAACTACCTTGTATACTATCAGATCATAATGGAATGAAATTAGATATCAATGATAAAGTTAGAAACTACTCCAAGACCTGGAGATTACATAATATGCTATTGAATGATGCATGGATAACAGAAGACATTAGGGGGGAAATGAAAAGATTCTTAGAGGTCAACGAGAACAAAGATACAACATATCAAAATCTCTGGGATACTATGAAAGAAGTGCTAAGAGGAAAATTCATTGCATGGAGTGCATTTAATAAAAGAATGAAAAGTCAACAAATCAATGACCTCACATTACAGCTCAAAGCCCTAGAAAAAGAGGAACAGATTATCACCAAAAGTAGTAGAAGACAGGAAATAATCAAAATCAGAGCTAAAATCAATGAAATTGAAACAAAAGAAACAATTCAAAAAATTGACAAAACAAAAATTTGGTTCTTTGAAAAAATAAACAAAATTGATAAACCCTTAACCACGCTAATGAAGAGGAGAGAGAAACTCCAAATTACTAAAATTCATGATAGAAATGGAAATATTACAACAGACACAATTGAAATACAAAACATAATAAGAAGCTACTTTTAAAATTTATACTCCAACAAAATAGAAAACCTGAAAGACATCAACAGGTTCCTAGAGGCATATGAGCCACCCAAAGTGAATCTGGAGGACATACACAACTTAAATAGATCAATTTCAAGCAAGGAAATAGAGGAAGTCATCAAAAGCCTACCAACAAAGCAAAGTCCAGGACCAGAGGGATTCACAGCCAAGTTCTACAAGACCTTCAAAGAAGAGCTAATTCCAATACTCCTCAAATTATTCCATGAAATAGAGGAGGAGAGAACCCTTCCAAACTCATTCTATAAAACTAATATCACCCTGATACCAAAACCAGAGAAGGACACATCAAGGAAAGAAAATTTCAGACCCATATCTCTAATGAACATAGATGCAAAAATTCTTAACAAAATTTTAGCAAATCACATACAAAAGCATATTAAAAAGATAGTGCACCATGATCAAGTGGGTTTTATCCCAGGGATGCAAAGTTGGTTCAACATCCAGAAATCAATAAATGTAATTCACCACATCAGCAGACGTAAAGTCAAGAACCACATGATTATTTCAATAGATGCAGAGAAAGCATTTAATAAAATACAGCACCCCTTCATGCTCAAAACACTAGAAAAAATAGGGATAGTGGGGACATTCCTTAACATTGTAAAGGCTATCTATGCTAAGCCCACAGCTAACATCATTCTAAATTGAGGAAAATTGAAAGCATTCCCCCTGAGAACTGGAACAAGGCAGGGGATGCCCTCTTTCACCACTACTCTTCAACATTGTTCTTGAAACTCTAGCCAGAGCAATTAGACAGACCAAAGAAATTAGAGGAATACAAATAGGAAAAGAAGAACTCAAACTATCCCTATTTGCTGATGACATGATTCTCTATTTAGAAGACCCTAGAATTCCACCAGAAAACTTCTGGAACTCATAAATGAATTCAGTAAAGTAGCAGGATATAAAATTAATGCTCATAAATCTAATGCATTTTTATTCATAAGTGATGCATCCTCTGAGAGAGAAATTAGGTAAACTACCACATTCACAATAACCTCAAATAAAATAAAATACTTGGGAATCAATCAAACAAAAGAAGTGAAAGACCTCTACAATGAGAACTACAGAACACTAAAGAAAGAAGTTAAAGAGCATCTGAGAAGATGGAAAGATCTCCCATGTTCTTGGATAGGCAGAATTAATATTGTCAAAATGGCCATACTTCCAAAAGTGCTATACAAATTCAATGCAATTCCAATTAAAATCCCAATGATGGACCTCATAGAAACAGAGCAAGCAATCATGAAATTCATTTGGAGGAATAAGAGACCCAGAATAGCTGAAGCAATCCTTAGCAAGAAGAGCGAAGCAGGGGGTTTCACAATACCAGACCTTAAACTATACTACAGAGCAGTAGTAACAAAAACAGCATGGTATTGGCACCAAAATAGACAGGTAGATCAATGGTACAGAATAGAGGACACAGAGACAAACCCACATAAATACAGGTATCTCATACTTGACAAAGGAGCCAAAAACATACAATGGAGAAAAGACAGCCTCTTCAACAAATGGTGCTGGGAAATTGGAAATCCATATGCAGCAAAATGAAACTAAACTCATATCTCTCACCCTGTACAAAACTCAACTCAAAATGGATCAAGGACCTAGAAATTAGACCAGAGACTCTGCACTTAAGAGAAGAGAAAATAGGTCCAAATCTTCATCATGTTGGCCAAGGACCAGATTTCCTTAACATGACTCCCAAAGCACAAGAAATAAAAGCAGGAATCAATGATTGGGATAGAGTCAAACTAAAAAGCTTTTTCTCAGCAAAGGAAACAATCAGCAATGTGAAGAGAGAGCCTTCAGAGTGGGAGAAAATCTTTGCCACACACACTTCAGATAGAGCACTAATCTCCAGAATCTACAAAGTACTCAAAAATCTTTACACCAAGAACACTAATAACCCAATCAATAAATGGGCCAAGGAAATGAACAGACACTTTACAGAGGAAGATCTACAAGCAATCAACAGATTTATGAAAAAATGTTCAACATCCCTCGTTATAAGAGAAATGCAAATCAAAACCACCTTAAGATTTCATCTTACCCCAATTAGAATGTCTTTTATTAAGAATACAGGCAACAACAGGT